>CAUYON010051710.1:0-15751 GCA_963573935.1 Arctocebus calabarensis
GTTGTCTATTATATCCACAGAACAGCACGGGGCCTTTCTCTCTGCACTACTTGCCATTTGAGCAGTTTTCAGGCCATTACCATCAGCCCTAGAACTGCAAGGTGGATGAAGCTCAAAGACACAGCTTTGAAGAACATTGGGGTCTCCTGCCTTCTGTGCTGGATCTCCAATCTGTTGATAAACATCTTTGTTCTTATAGATGTTCAGGCCCTTCAGCATATCCACAATTCTACGAAGACACAGAATTATGGACTCTGCTCTTCTAAAAGTCCTGAAGCAACTTTTGCTGTGATTTACACAACTCTAATGATTTTCCCAGATGTTGTGTTCATGGGACTCATGGCTGTGGCCAGTATCTACACGGTCCTTCTCCTACACAGACACCACCAGGGAGTGAGGCATATTCACACTCTCAGCACCTCCCATAGGTTCTCCCCTGAGGGAAAAGCCACTCAGACCATCCTGCTTCTAGCATCCACCTTCATTTTATTTTACTTTGTTAATTCCTTCTTTATAATTTATAATGCTGTTTTTTTAAAAACTCAACCCTGGTTTCTTAATGTTAATATCTTCCTGCCTTCATGTTATCCTACCCTTAGCCCTCTGATACTGATGCTTCGAGATCCTCAATCACTAAGTTTTTGTTCTTTGATGGTGAAAGAAAATTTCCAAAATACAAAAGATCCCATTCACAACAGTGTTTCTTTTCTTCAAAGAATCTAATTCTTCTCTTAGTCAAAGGAGGATGTGTGGGTGTCTAGATCATGACAGGAAAACACTCAAAGCACTGATAATAAAAAGATTTTAGCTGTGGATAGGCTTTCAGCTTAACTTGGAAGGCGGATATCCAACCAGATAAACACAAAACTGGTGATGTTACACCATCTGATGCTTTCTTGTTACCTTGTTTCTCTAAAATATTTGATGGAAGCCTGAAATTATGGTTTTGTATAACTTCTAGACATATTAGAATTTTTTATTTGTTTATTAGAACAAATTGGGTACATATTCTGCATTAATAAATAGTAAAAATTCTGTGTACCAACTGCATCCTTATACATTTAATCCATGGGAAGCTAGCTTATCATTATAAGACTAAGGATATTTACCTGTAAGATTAATAAATTTTGTTCTCACAAAGTTATAGCATGGTCAGATTTTAAAGTGAAATAATAGAGGAATTATTAACTTGTAGTTTTTCAGGAGGGAAAAAACTCAATCTCTCTGCCTGATACCTTCCTATTGTTATTGACATCCTCCCCAGCCACAAGAGTTCCCTTTTTATAAGCCATTGAGGATTCCATTAGGTTAAAGGAATATCAGTTTTCTTTCCAATTCATAAACCTATTAACTAATTATTCCTTAAAGAGTTTGTTTCTGAAAAGCTCCGCAACAAAGGAATATGAGCAGCAAGCCTCTGCTTCAGAAACATATGGAAAGATGTCTGTGTTCTACTCTGACTGAGGAAAACTACACAGAATTCACATCAACAGTACCTTGTGCATTTGGCTCCAATTCCTTTTATGTACCCCTTAAATCAGCTTTTGCTTGACCTCAAAAGCTGGGTTTCTTTCTTTCTTTAGGATGACATGACATCTCACTGATTTATTTATATCTCCTCTTCCCTTTCCCTCTCTTATTCCTTCTCTTCTTGCTCTTTAAAATAAAATAAAGTCTACACTTTGATATCCTAATTATGGCCTGGAGAAATTTCTCTATCACTTCCTCCACTAACCCATCTTACTGACGAGTTTGTCATCCTAAACGGCATTAAGGACAAAGCCATTGTGACCCTAATTTGTCTCGTATACAATTTCACTAGTGTACACCTCTGTAAATGAAACTTACAAAAGCTTGTCTCATACATTGCCTACAGGGTACAACTATTCACTCCTTACTCAGAGGTCACATATTTCTTCCTTCCCCAAACCCTTATCAAACCCTATGTACAAAGTAACAATAGAGACCTACAATCTCACAAATGTACTTTCCACTAGACAGTTTCTCCAAACCAACCACCAATTATACCAACTTGACCACGAAGGTCTTTTCTATGACACCCTCTTTAAATTACCATGCTAAAAATGTTTTGATGCCTAGGACGGCACCTGTAGCTCAAAGCAGTAGGGTGCCAGCCCCATATGTCAGAAGTAGTGGGTTCAATCCCCGCCCTGGTCAAAAAAACTGCAAAAAAAAAAAAATGTTTTCATGCATTAATTGACAAGCATAGGACCCCGCTGTACCATAATACATCAATAAAAACTATATCCTTTCTTTACCCCCCCTTTCCTTTTCTTAAGTTTGTTTGATTTTGAGGCAGTGTTTCACCCTGTTGCCCTGTGTAGAGTGATCTTGTGTCAAAGCTCACAACAAACCTCAGACTCAAGGCTTCAAATAATCTTCCTGTCTCAGCCTCCCAAGTTGGTGGGACATAAGCACTTGCTGCTACGTTGGACTAATTTTTCTATTTTTTGTAGAGGTGGCTTCTCACTTTAGCTCAGGCTTTTTTTGAATTCCTGAGTTCAAGTATTCTCCCACCTCAGCCCCCCAGAGTGTGGGCCACCACACCTGGCCCCAAAGCTGGGGCTCAGCTCCCAGAGAAACAGGATCAATTCCCTTATACAAACACTTGGTTTAAAAATTTAACCCCAATGTTACTTATAAACCTTCAAACAGAAACAGATGACTGTGCACCACTTAGACATAATTTTATCTATAGAGACAAAAAATAAATAAAAATAAAAAATAAAAGCCTCTTCAGACTTATAAGTCCTTAACCTATTGTTCAATTTGGGACACTTGTGACTTATTAATACTCCTTACAACTCCCTTTGCAGTCCACAAAAGATCTTAACAGAGACTTCAGCTGAAAACACTCTAAGGCAATATCTCCCAGGTCAAATCCCAAATAGAGATGAGCATTTCTTTAATATACTCTACTACCCTAGTAGTGAGTGAGAACTCATCTGCATGTTCTTTATAACCTACCCATAGCCTTAAAAAAAAAAAAAAAAAAAAAAAAAAACTAGTGAAACTACGTTGCCAAGAGGCATTTAACAAAAATCTTTAGAATCTAATTCAAGTGCTTCCTGATAATCACATTACTCTTGAGTGTATAGATATACAGTCTCTCTCTCTGTGTATACATACATACATATATATGTGTGTGTGTGTGTATTCTTTTTTTTTTTCCAAAGGGAAGGGTTTATTTAGGAGGATAGTTGAATACACAAGAAAAAAAAAGAATCTTTCATAGAAAAAATTCTCTATTATTCTTGGACATTTTCTCTCACTAATGAGTTAAGATCAGCTGGCCAAAGCCTACTCAATTCAATATATAATACACCTTTTATCACACTCTGAAAAGACAGGAACTACCTCAAACATCTATGATCAAACATCTATGAGTAACCTACAGTGTTGGTTATCACCATCCTGTTTACTGGTGAAACACTTAAAATATCCCCACTGAAGCCAGGAGAAAGCCAAGAACACTGCTATCAAATTACTGATTCCTTACTCAGCATTTTAAATGTGCCATGCTTTTTACTTGTTTCTATTAACCTTCCATACCTTTTGTTTGATTCATCAAATTTTCTTAGATCCACTTTTTCCTCAATCTGTTAGACATTTTATATTCTATTTCAGTTCATTACATGGTTTTCTCTTTTTTCTCTAGGCCTTTCCTCCTTTCATGTGGCCCTGTCCTATTTAGCAACATTTCTTTGGTCACAGAATTCAGAGTTATTTCCCCTCAAAGATCTGAGGACATGTGCCATGTGTTCTTACATTTATCAATGCCAAGAGGAGAAGCCTAACTCTACTTTCCTTTTAGGTCTCGTCTCTCAGGCAGCTTCTTGAATTTTCTTTTCACTATACTTCACACTTCCTAATATGTGTTGCTATTCTTCTATTCTTCTGAGGCTTCATACCCTTCATCAGTCCCAGTACATCATTAGCCATTAATTTTTGTATATTTCTGTGATCCAAATTTCCTATTTTCCAACTCTGTTTGATGGTATTTTCTTGTTAGAACTCTTGTGTTGGTTGTAGACCAGCTTCTGGATTCTCAGTGTGATCCATTTGTCCCACTCTCTCTCACTCTCTTGCTGTATTATGGGGCTCACTGTGCCCATGCATCTACTTTACTGATTTACTTTCCAGTCTTTTCCATTCTGTGACTCAAACCATTGACATGCTTTTGTATTCCAACAGCTCTGTTTTTCATTCCAAGTATCTCTAATTGGCCTCCATTTGGCCTTTTATGTAAGCTTTAAGCCTTTTATGCATGTGATTTTTCAGGGATATAACTGAGAAGGGACATTAACAAAGGAGCTTCCAGGGAAGGGGGGTAGGAGGAAAACCTGGCCTGCTGAATCAGGAAATCAACAAAGCCCAGGAGAATGTGGCTATGAAGTAATGTAAATAACCAATGACACATAGAAAGAGACCATCAACTCCTGATAGAACAGGGCAATACAGCCTGGAAGTGCAGAGAGGTCAATGAAAGATTGCAGCCCATTTCAAATGGAGTATGTAATAGATCTGAAGACCTCTTTCCCTGTCTCTCACCTTTTCTCCTTCAAAGAGTCACCCGCTTCCAACTCTGTTTGACGGTACTCCATAATTTCTCTTTGTTCTTCCCGAATAAAATCTCTCTTTATCTTGAAACTTGTGTGTGTTACCTTTGCTTTCTATCTGCATTGTCTGTGCCACTATAGTTTTAAGTTTCCACTAAATTTTCCTTTCCATTACTTCTGTGCCTTAGTTAAACTTTCTACTCATCTAACTACATCTGGGTAAGGGAAACAGGATCTCCAACCTCTAATAATGACATGTCTCTGAGTATACACTTTCAGAGTCTTTTACTGTATCTTCTATTAGTTTCTTTTCCTTGGCTATAACTTTGTTCTTTTTCTTTCAAAGTGTAGTCTTTTCGGTTGTTACAGAAAGAACCCTAACAAGCTTCATCTAGGGAGTGAAAAAATATTGGGGTGGGAAGTCCAGGGAGACTACTGGCTTGATTTCAACAAGGACCAAGCCAATAATGACTTGTGCATCTTTGATAAAACTTTAAAAAGCATAAAAAACTAAAGGGACAATTGTGTGACAACAGCTGGGTCCTAAGTACAGGACTTGTGGGCTCAATGCTGACAGTACAGGTAGAGGTTCTAGTTGACATGGTGGGAAGAAAAGAGGGGGCTAAGGGGAAAAAATATTTAGCTAAAGCCTAGATAAGAGAAAGGGAGTTTGGCAGCGGGTTACAGGTTCATGTGCAATGTGGGTGAAGAACTCTGGATTCCCTACATGTACATGCCAAAAGAGGTCTGGAAGAGGCTCACAGCTAACATAGGCAGGGGTCTGAAACTTAATCAGGGACAGGTGTATGACCTTGTCTGCCTCAGGACAGACACTTATTCAGAGGCATGGGGCAGCTCCTGCTGGTGCACTTTAGTCTAGGCTGAGGAGGAGAAGGGGCTCAGGCTGATGCCGGTTCTAGTAATAGTCAAGGATGATGTCAGCCCAGTTTCTAACTGCACATGGTGGCCCAGCTGTACATGCAAACCTGGCTCCTCGTAGAGCCAAGGGTGTGGCTCCTCATAGAGTCCTTGTGGTGGACTGTCCACTATGGGAGGCTTACCATACCTGATGACTTCTTTCTACTCTGTGGCCTCTTTCTGCAGGCCAATCCACCTCTGTGTAAGCCAGGGTCTCACGTCTCATAGGTTGTACATAAGCAATGGGTTTTGCAGGTTTGCCTGGTTCAGAGGGAACATCTGCTCCCACGGGGTCTTCATGATCTACAGCATAGCAACCTGCCTCCTCAGGGTGCCCATGTGAGGCTTGATTAGAGGCCATGAGGCAACACCCCAGGGGAGGTCTTTGTCCCTCCAAGAGTTATCTGATGCCACAGGGGTGGAATTCCCTCCCTCTGGCTCTGGAAGTCTGAAAATCAGGAGTTACTGCTAGGAGATTATTCCAAGAAGAGAAGTCCCAGGAGCCAGAATCACACATGCCAGTGCTCCGCATTGCTCCCACCAAAGTCATAGGAGCAAGCACAGAAGTTTCCAGTAGAAAGCAGATTCTCTTGTCTTTATCTTAAAACATCAAGAAAGTGTTTATGTCATAAGCAATTCTTCATTTTGCATTCAGATAAATACCTCCAAAAGAGTAACAACACATATTAATAAAATTAAACAACTCAATTCATAGTTATAACAGGATAACAGAGATGATCGTAAAAGGTGAGATTAGTTCTCCAAATTATTCTCTTACATTCCTTAAAATACTCACTCTATTCTTTCAGAAATCATAAAATTTAGCCTTTCTCTTTAACTACTCAATTTACCTTTCAACAACATATTGATTTTACACAGGCTAAAACATTATTTCAAAACAACAATAACATTGAAATAATGATGCCCAAGGCATTCATTCACCTGTGACTCATGAATAGTTTCTTATACAGACTAAAAATTTTCATTTCTCATAATCCATCCACACACCATTTCAATAAAAAGTTGATAGATCAATTGATAGATTTCCCAATATTAAAAACATAATAATAAACTGAAAGATGGGGGAATTATAACGAGCTTTATAAATAAGAAAATATTTAATGTTTTTTGTAGGTCTCTTATGTTTCAAGTTCCCAATGCAGTAAGATTTGCTGAGCAGAATTTAGTAATTCCTCTGTTTCATGAAGTCATTTTACATCCATGAGATAATTATAGAACCTTATACCACTGTTTGTAGAAGAAGCAAAATGTCACCACAGATTGGGCCCAAGCACCACTGAGCCTAGTGTACTAGGCTGAAAGAATGACCAATATTAACTGCAAGCTTTCTAGTATATTGAAATCTACACACTGAAAAGGGACTTATCCACCATTTTTGATCATGGATCACTGCTTGCACGCCCCACACTACATTCCAAACACATAATGATACTCGCTCCCATCATGTATTATTCATCTCACCCCCAGGAAAATACCCTGATCCTGTTTGTTGAGGAGGAGCATTCAAGGCAGTTCATACATTCCCCTCCTGCTACAAATGACCACTGTAGTAAATTTTTTCTTCCTTGAAAATTTGTTGTCCCAGTAATTTGTTTTCTATATAAACAACAACAGTGAATCCACTGTGTGGGTTCCTTTAATAGTCCCTCACTGAGGTCTTTCTTCTAGAGTTGTGGCTCAACCAGAACAGAATGAGTTCTTTCCAAAACTCTTACTAGGCTTCCTCAAATATCTTGTGCTTCAGGCACAGCCAGAGATTGAAAAAGCGTGGCTTAATTGGTGAGAAAAGCCTGCAATTGAAGCATGGAGGTACAGAGAGTGGCTTCTGGGTCAGGCTCCCTGAACTCTAGCTCCTATTTCCAAACCCACTGCCTGAGCTAATCAGCCCCTGTGGATCTCTGGGTGCATGTGACTCTCTATTTCAATGTCACCAAATAGATGCAGGTTGTGGAATTGTGGAAGAATGGGTCTCCACACACTTTATAAAAGGATTCACAGTGAATACTTTGGTCTTAATAATCAGCATAAGCAGATTCAGTGGAGGCATGTACTAGTTTTGCTGTAGGACACAACCACATTTAAAAAAATTAGTACCAGGTAAGGAGGTGCCGAGAGAACTAGGACAGGTGTACCCATTAACTTCCCAGTGCATACAAATCTGACACACATGAACCCTTGTGCAATTGTCTCAGCTTTTGTTGATTACTACTTGTAGGTCATGACAGTGGACTTCCAAAGGTGTAGCTAAAACTTAAGATGAAATATGTGGACTGGAGTTATGAGCACAAGTTTAGATTCCATGGGCTACTTGGATGTCTATAAATAATCCTTAACTTCTTTCCTTAGAAAGGAATTATGTTAATTATAGTTGATGTCAACCTAGGGGCATTTTGTACCCCAAGATCATCCTCCAATGCCAAGAGATATTTTTGGTCATAATAATTCTTAAGGGGATGCTGAAATCTAGCAGGGGGAGGCTCAGGAGGCCACTACACACCCTACAAATGTGCAGAACAGTACCCCAATAACCAGGAATTATCTGCCCTGACTGTCAGCAGTGCAGAGAAGGAGAAAGTTTTAGATTGAATACATGTAAATTCCTCTCTAATTTTCTTTTAATTTTGTGCCATTTTTCTTTTACCAACCCTCCAGCCCCATCCCCAGGAATCTTAGAATGCAGATGTTGTAGGAGTGACCTATGCCAACTGAGCAAGGAGACCTTGAACCAGAAACAGAAGGAAACATGTAAGAAACCCCAGATGCTCACTTGCCTACTGGTAACATCACTAAATTGATGAGGTACGTGAAGGGGAGGTACGTGATGAGGTACGTGGATCAAAGACAGCATCTGAAACTTGGTCTCATTGATAAGAATGTTAACCCAATGGCCCCCATCAAGAAATAGGAGAAAGTTGAAAAATTAGAAGAATTAAAATTTTTATAAATATCAATATTTCACATATAAAAAATTAACTTATTTTAATTAATGCTTAATTTAAATAATGGTTAAGTTACATTTCATTAAGTTTTCAATATCTGTTTGTTTTAGTTGTGGTACCCTTAGCTATGCAGAAGCTTTTTAGTGTGATCAAATCCCACTTATTTATTTTTGGTGTTGCTACAATTGCCAGGGAATTCTTCTTCATAAAAATCTTTTCTTAGACCAATTTTTTAAAAGAGTTTCCTCCAAACTTTCTTCTAAAATTTTGGTTTAGTTTTCTGTCTTAAATTTAAATCTTTTATCCAGAGAGAGTCAGTATTTGTCAGTGATGAGAGGTGTGGGCCCAGTTTCAGTCTTCTACATGTGGGAAACCAGTTCTCCAGCACGATTCATTAAATACTGATTCTTTTCCCCAGTGCATGCTTTTGTTTATCACAGATGAAAAGTCACTATGTGGCTGAGTTCATCTCTAGAATCTCTATTCTGTTTCATTGATCTGTATGTCTATTTTTGTGCCAGTGCCATGGTGTTTTGATTAGAGTTATAATATATAAACTTGTAGTTTAACCTGAAATCTGGTTACATGATACCTTTAGGCTTTCTTTTATTTCTAATAATTGTATGAATTTTTTTTTCTTTTTCTGTATGAAATGGAGTACATTTTTCAAGTCATTCAAGGTATGTGGTTGATGTTTTGATGGGGATTCCATTACTTCTGTAATTTGCTTTGAGTAGTATGGTCATTTTAACAATGTTGATTTTTCACAAAAGAAACCTCCTTAAATACACAAACAAAAACACACACACACAATATACTAGACAACATAGATTAAATCTCGAAAAACACGAATTCAAATGACAGTTGTTATCATCAATGTACTCAGAGAAATAGTATCTTAAATTTATTGTAGTTTCTTAGGCCTACTATAACGAAGTACCAAAAACAAAGATGTTTACAGCAACAGAAATTTACAGGTGACGCCAGGGCTGTAGACCCCTTGGAAGTTTTAGAAAGACTCTGTCCCATGCCATTCTCTGTCGCATGCCCTTTTATAATACCTCCTGGTGTGATTTGCATACCTCCTGGTGTGGACTTCTTCAGCTAGGACATGCCTCACTCACCCTGCCCATAGCTCAAATCATCCCACATGCTTATCCACATATAATTGGCAGGTCTTTGTGTCTCTTCTAATAATAATATCAGTTATAGTGGATTAGGGAGCATCCTAATTGAGAATGATGTCATCTTAATGAATTTCTTCTGCAAAGATCCTATTTGCAGAAAGGTCATATACCAAGGTACAGGGGTTTAGGATGTCACCATTTTGGGGGGGCATAGAATTCAAGCAATAAAAATATTTATGAAAAATAAATGAAATAGAAACATGAATATTTAAGAAAAAAGAGAGTAATTGAGTCTAGTGCACAAATAGAAGTAGTGGAAAATTGATTTAATGATTTGCCTTAGATAAAAACTTTGACAAACAGGATCAGCACCTGTAGCTCAGTGGCTAGGGTGCTGACCACATACACCAGGGCTGGTGAGTTTGAACTCAGCCTGTATCTTGCCGAAAAACAATAATAACAACAACAACAAAATAGCTGGGCATTGTGGCAAGCACCTGTAGTCCCAGCTACTTGGGAGGCTGAGACAAGAGAATGGCTTAAGCCCAAGAGTTTGAGGTTGCTGTGAGCTGTGACACCACAGCACATGCTGAGATCAAGAGAGGGAGACTCTGTCTCAAAAAAAAAAAAAAAAAAAAAAAGATTGACAGACAATCCCTGCTCGTGTATGAAGTTTTATAGAAGCATTTTTTTTAAGTAACATGAAGGTTAAATTTATAAACCAAGAGTCTGTAGAAGGGTGTTGATCCAGTCCCTCCAGGAGTGAAAGGCTGCTAGTCATTCCATGCCTTAGGGATACATTTATCTCTAGCACATTTTGGCATAAATAGTGGACTAAAGGTCTACATCTGAGGGGTCATAACCATTTTATTAGACAGAGAATCACTCAGTTGGCCCAGGCTAGCGTACCATGGCATCATCATAGCTCACAACAATCTCAAACTTCTGGACTCAAGTGATCCTTCTGCCTCAGAGTCTTGAGAGCTGGGACTACAGTTATCCACCATGACACAAGGATAATGTTTCTATTTTTAGTAGAGATGGGCTGATCTGGAAATACTGACCACAAGGAATGCGTTAGCATTGGCCTCCTAGAGTGCTGGGATAACAGGCATGAGACACTGTGCCCAGCCTAAAACACTTGTTACTGAAATAATCTGAAGAGGCTATTATGAATTGAGGGGCAATGAATAATCTGGTGCACATATATTTTTTGCAAAATGATTTTTGGTCTTTTGGATATACTCTAGTAGAGGAATTGCAGGATCCAATGGCAGGTTAATTTTTATATCCCCGAGTGTTCTCACAAAAGAACATATTAGTTTGCATTTCCACCAGCAGTGGAGAAGTGTTCCCTTTTCTCCATATTCACCCCCAAAATCTGTAGTTTTGGGATTTTGTGATGTGGTCTACTCTTACCGAAGTTAGATGGTATCTCAAAGTAGTTTTGATTTGCAATATTCTGAAGATTAAGGATGACAAGCATTTTTGTCATGTGTGGGGAGGTTTGATAGAGGGAGTATAAAGGTGGAGCCACACCTATGGAGCATATTGCAAGGGGACAAAAATCTGTCACGTGTAGAACATAAATGTCTTAACACAATAATCAAGTAAATGAGCCAAAATCTATGTGAATTGGCTTCATGTAAGCTTGTCAAATTGTGTAAGAAAATCAACACATCATACCCCACATATGTATAAATGTATTCATGACCTATGTGTGTATGACTTACTGAAAAATAATAATCTGAACAGGGTAGTGCTGAAAGGACTGTAACAACACAGATAGCAGAAGAGGTGATAATTTGAGAAATCCTAACTAAATAATTGTCTTGCCACTCAAACAAAAATACCCAAATAAAAATAAGACACACCCAGAGGGTGAGACAAGAAGAAAGGGTCCCAGGCACACCAAAGGAGGGAGCAACCATACTTTTTCATCAGCATGACCTGGTGTGCATCAGAAGGGGAGGAGGGACTGTTAAAGCCAACAGCGGCCAGCAATCAGACATTACAAAGACTGGATGTGTTTCTTTACTACAGAATATCTTTCTATAATCCAAATCATATGGTTTTTAATGGTTGTGATTTTCAGAAAATTGGTCCATATTTGTTTCAGGCATAATGTTTTATTTACATGCGTAAACCATTAGTTGTGATAAGATTTGGCATTTCTCATAAATACTGGTAGGATGAGTGTAATAAAAACATGTGAGGAAAATATTTGGTAGTTTCTCATAAAGTTAAATAAACACACACTCAAATAAGTGTATATGTTCACAATAAAGTTATCTCCACAAATATTTATAGCATATTTATCCCTATTAAACTGTATCTGGAATCTTCCCTATTGTTATTGACAAGACAATGGATAAATCAAGCTCAATATATTCGTAAAATGGGACACACCTCAACAATAAAGAAGGAACTACTGCTGACAGGCAACAACATCTGTATCTCAGAACCATTGAACTGAGGACAAGAACCCAGTGACAAAGGAAATTAATACAGTATCCTTTAGAAGGTTCAAGGTCAGACAAAGATAATCTATGGTGGTTGATGTCCAAAAGAGCATTTCCTGTTGGTCATGTAATATGAACCAGGAAGGAGCATGCAGGACCTTTCTGTGGTGATAGAAATAGACTCTAGCTTGCTAGAAAGTGTTGCTCCACAGCTGTACATTTCCATGGAAATTCATCAAGCTGTTTGTGTGAAGTGGGGAATAATCTCAGTTGTCTGGTGATTAAAAGGCTACATAAGATGACACACTATGGCCAAGAGTTGCTGGCTGATAGGACAGTACTTGCCACAACATATAAAGGAGATCACAAACTGGTGTCTGATTTGCCTCAAGAATAATCTAAAACCTGAAAATCAGAAACCAAAAATGTCACAACAATATCAACAATATCAAGGAGCCATTCCATCTGCAGACTGGCAAGTGGACTTTACACAGGTCTCAGCAAGCCAAGGATTTAAACATTTACTAGTACTTGTTTACATTTTTGGGAGATAGGTGGCGGCTTTACCACAAGGACTGAAAAGGCCACAGAAGTAATTAAAATGTCATGAAAATAAATTATTCCTAGGTATCAACTTCCAAGGAACCTGCAGAGTGATAAGAGACCATCTTTTATTGTGGACACAACCCAATCTGTAAGTTTCTAGGCGTTCACTGGAAGCTGCATACTGTGTGGAGGTCACAGTATTCTGAAAAAGTTGAAAGAACAATCAAGCCTTAAATAGACAACTTTCTAAACTATGCCAAGAGACTCATTTACAATAGGCATAGCTACTGCCTATTACCTTTCTTCAAGTTCTGGAGGCTCCCTGAAGCAGACTCAAATTGATTATTTATGAAATTTTATATGGGCAGCCCTTCCAAGCTACCACAATGACATGAGCTTTGCATTTGATAATGATGTAAAATTATACAAATATGGCCAACATTTATAGTAAATATTATCATTAGCTCATGAGTTTTCTCTCCCTGTTCTCCCTATACTCTTTCCAAAAACCTGCACTCATTTTGCCCTTTTGAGTGCTCCAAAAGACATGGAGAGATGTTGTGGAGCACCAGGTGGACTGAGCTGTGGGATGTGCTCTTGACTACACCCACCATGGTAAAGCTGGCCAGAGTGAAGGTGTGGATTCACCACATGAATCAAGCCATATCCCTCAACACCTGACCAAGAATCCTGGTCTGTGACAATGAGAGAGAACACTAAACTTCAGTTGAAAAACTATACATTCTCTCATCTTCTTAGTCAGTTTAACCTGGACTATAATAATTTTCCACAACACAGACATTCTGTCTTTTCACAAGGATGAAAATTGTGAACTTATTAAGCTCTCACTGTAAAGGATACATCAGATTTCTGTTTACTATGGTACTTATGTGGAGCAAGTATTAATATCCTCTTTAATAGAAGTAAGTTCTTCTCTAGAACTCTTAAGAAATGGCACCCTTCGGGGAGGAGCCAAGATGGCAGTCCGTAGTCAGCTTTCTGCAGAGGTTCCCATCCAGAAGGAGAGTTAAAGGATAGAAACTCAGCAAGAAAGTTGATGGTTTGTATCTGAGTCAAAGAAAAGGTCAAAAAATGCACATCAACCCTGCTGGGGCAACCTGAGACCCCAAAGACACAAACAAAATGGTACAGAGCACATCACCAAGTGGTTGGGAGTCCCCTTCCCCATGAGAGCAGCTTGCAGAATACTCCATACCTCCATACAAACAAGCAAGCAGAGTTCAGATGTCCTCCCACTATATCCCACGAGAGATACCCTCTAAAAACCAGACCTCCTTCCCCTACTAGAGTGCCGCAGCACTCTCCCCCCAGACATAAAACTGTATATACTCTCTACTTGCAAGTTAGAGTTCCTGGTAATACCCTAGAATCTCACCCCGAGGTCTGGAGGCCTGTTCCCCACAAAGTCCAGATTCTTGGAGATTTCCTCAAGGGGTGTGGATGGGGCGTGGACTGTTGCTGATCTGTGCTGATTTTCCGGCTCGGAAGCGGTGAGAGGAGTGAGCCGAGAGAAGGCCCAGCTGGAAGGAAGGTCTCCTGAGACACAAAACAGCAACTGCAGCTGTGGGAACAATAGCAAGAGAGCTCTCACCCTTGGGGATGTTTTGAGGAGACACTCCCAGTCTTCTGGGTGGCCAGGGGAAGCGGGTGGCTTCCCCAGTGGTAGCCACCAGCAGAGTGGACTGGCAACCAAGGCACGAGAAGGATATGCCTGAGGCAGTACCAGCCTGGACAGAGTGCAGGGATTAGAATACTCCCAGAGTCATCTGACAACCAGGGCAAGGTTGCTTTGCTTAACTTCAGACTCACCTGGCCCTCAGGGGATGAAAGCTGACACAAAGGGTGGGAACTCACAGACTGAGTCAGGCCTATTTGCAACCCAAGTCTGATCAGGGAAAATAGCTTTGACAGAAATAAATTCTGCAAACTTGCTCTGTTCCAGCAGTAACATCAATCAGGAACAGGGCTGGAACTGAGTGAATCGCCCCAGCCCCTATCAAGTACCCAGGTTGTCAGGCCTCATCTCCCCCTGCCAAAAAGTGACAGGGAGTAGCAGACTGGTTGAGGAGCCACAAACCTCACTGTGACCCAGGAAGGCGAAAACCACTCGAGCATTTGCTCATTGGAGGAAACTGAATCACAACTGTTACTACCGACTGGGTGTGACAGAGGGGCAAGGTGGGTAAGGAGGCATCAACCTTCCCAGACTAATCTACTTGCCGGGGGGGTCCTCCTGAGCCCACAGAGCACTGGAGCAAGTTATACTAGAGTTTCCAGCAGATCCCTGCTATCTACTTGCCAGAGACTTTTTAACTTTTCCATTTGAGATCAGTGCTGGCTAGAACAATTGGTTGGGACATCTTCAACTGGGCCAATCACCTGGTACCACTTTCCAAAGTGGTACCCTGGGTGTGTGGTAGTGGAAAGGTTGATTTTGCTTTTCCAGTTGTTGCCTGTGGGGGGTGCAGTGACTTAACTTCTGGTATTTCTTTACAGCTCAGATTTCAATCCAGACTAACAGATTCTCTAGGGTAAGACAAAGACCAGCTGAAAATAGGACAGAGCCACTTAACTCCACCACACCAAGAAGGTCCCCAGTTTCGCAAGCAGTAGCACTCTACAAGGCATTGGCAAAAGTCTAGGGGAAAAGGTACAGACACCAGTCCCAGCATTCAAGCAAAGGACTGGTGAATCACTACTCCTAGGACTCACAGCCCAAATTGTCCATATCTACTCATCCAGCCAAACAGTGTAAAATTAATCATGGGGCGGAATCAATGGAAAAGCTCTGGAAACATGAACTACCAGACTAGGTCAACCCCCTCAAGGAACAATTTGGTAGACACAAGTGAGGATCCTATGCATAAACAGATGGCTGAGATGTCAGAAATCGAATTAAGAATTTGGATTGCAAACAAGATGAATAAAATAGAGGAAAAGTTGCATTTAGAAATTCAGGGTGCAATTCAAAAATTGTCTCAAGAAGTCAAGGAATTCAAAGACCAAATGACCAAAGATTTTGACACATTGAGACAAGAAGTTGCAGCCCTCAAAGATCTGAGAAACAAAGTAGAATTCCTCAGCAACAGAATGGAGCAAGCAGAAGAAAGGATTTCTGACATGGAAGACAAAGCTAT
>CAUYON010051714.1:0-30503 GCA_963573935.1 Arctocebus calabarensis
TATTCCAGGCAAATGGAAAGCAGAAAAAAGCAGGTGTTGCAATTTTATTCACAGATACAATAGGCTTTAAACCAACAAACATAAAGAAGGATAAGGATGTACACTTCATATTTGTTAAGGGTAATACTCAATATGATGATATTTCAATTATTAACATTTATGCACCCAACCAGAATGCACCTCAATTTATAAGAGAAACTCTAACAGACATGAGCAACTTGATTTCCTACAGCTCCATAGTAGTCAGAGATTTTAATACTCCATTAGCTGTGTTGGATAGATCCTCCAATAAGAGGCTAAGCAAAGAAATTTTAGACATTCAACATTTGGATTTAACAGACATCTATAGAACATTTTATCCTAACAAAACTGAATATACATTCTTCTAATCAGCCCACAGAACATACTCCAATATTGATCACTTCTTAGGTCACAAGTCTAACCTCAGCAAATTTAAAAGAATAGAAATTATTCCTTGCATCTTCTCAGACCATCATGGAATAAAAGTTGAACTCAGTAATAACAGGAATGTACATACTCATACAAAAACATGGAAGCTAAATTCAGCTTATGCTGAATGATAAATGGGTCATAGACAAGATTAAGAAGGAAATTACCAAATTTTTGGAACAAAATGACAGTGAAGACACAAATTATCAGAACCTCTGGGATACTGCAAAGAGGGAAATTTATAGCACTCTTTCCCTAAGAGGGAAATTTATAGCACTGCAAGCCTTCTTCAAGAAAATGGAAAGAGAAGAAGTTAATAATGTAATAGGACATCTTAAGCAACTGGAGAAGGAAGAACATTCCAACCCCAAACCCAGCAGAAGAAAAGAAATAACCAAAATTAGAGTGGAATTAAATGAAATTGAAAACAAAAGAATTATACAACAGATAAATAAATCAAAAAGTTGGTTTTTGAAAAGGTCAATAAAATACATAAACCTTTGGCTAACCTAACCAGGAAAAAAAGAGTAAAATCTCTAATTTCATCAATCAGAAATGGTAAAGACGAAATAACAACAGACCCCTCAGAAATAAAAAAAATCCTTAATGAATATTACAAGAAACTTTATTCTCAGAAATACGAAAATCTAAAGGAAATCAACCAATACTTGGAAGCATGCCACCTTCCAAGACTTAGCCAGAATGAAGTGGAAATGTTGAACAGGCCTATATTAAGTTCTGAAATAGCATCAGCTATACAAAATCTCTCTAAAAAGAAGAGTCCAGGACTAGATGGCTTCACATCAGAATTCTACCAAACTTTTAAAGAGGAACAAGTACCTATATTACTCAACCTTTTTCAAAATATAGAAAAAGAAGGAATACTACCCAACACATTCTATGAAGCAAACATTACCTTGATCCCCAAACCAGGAAAAGACACAACAAGAAAAGAAAATTATAGACCAATATCACTAATGAATGAATATTGATGCAAAAATATGCAACAAGATCCTAACAAACAGAATCCAGCAACACATCAAAAAAATTATACATCATGACCAAGTGAGTTTTATCTCAGGGTCTCAAGGCTGGTTCAATATACATAAATTTATAAATGTAATTCATAAACAAAACAAATTAAAAAACAAAGACCATATGATTCTGTCAATTGATGCAGAAAAAGCTTTTGATAATATCCAGCATCTCTTCATGACCAGAACAGTTAAGAAAATGGGTATAGAATGGACATTTCTTAAACAAATAGAGACCATCTACAGCAAACCTACAGACAATATTGTATTGAATGGAGTTAAATTGAAATCCTTTCCACTCAGATCAGGAACCAGGCAAGGTTGTCCATTGTCTACACTACTCTTTAATATTGTAATGGAAGTTTTAGCCATTGCAATTAGGGCAGAAAAGGTGATCAAGGGTATCCATATAGGGTCAGAAGAGATCAAACTTTCACTCTTCGTAGATGATATGATTGTATATCTGGAAAATACCAGAAGATACAATCATATCATCTCATATCATCATATCTACTACAAAACTCTTAGAAGTGATCAAGGAATATAGGAGTGTCTCAGGTTACAAAATCAACACTCATAAATCTGTAGCCTTTATATATACCAATAATAGCCAAGCTGAAAAAAACAATCAAGGACTCTATTCCATTTACAGTAGTGCCAAAGAAGAAGAAATATTTGGGAGTTTACCTAACAAAGGATGTGAAAGATCTCTATGAAGAGAACTATGAAACTCTAAGAAAAGAAATAGCTGGAGATGTTAACAAATAGAAAAACATACCATGCTCATGGCTGGGAAGAATCAACATTGGTAAAATGTCCCAAAAGCAATATACAATACTACCCAAAGCAATATACAATTTTAATGCAATTCCTATTATAGCTCCATTGTCATACTTTAAAGATCTCAAAAAAATAATACATCATTTCATATGGAATCAGAAAAAAACCTTGAATAGCCAAGACATTACTCAGAAATAAAAACATTTTTCCTCAGCAGAAAGCAGGAGGAATCATGCTACCAGACCTGATACTATACTATAAATTGATAGTGATCAAAACAGCATGGTACTGGCACAAAAACAGAGAGGTAGATGTATGGAACAGAATAGAGAACGAAGAGATGAACCCAGCTACTTACCGTTATTTGGTCTTTGACAAGCCAATTAACAACACTCAGTGGGGAAAAGATTCCCTATTTAACAAATGGTGCTGAGTGAACTGGCTGGTGACCTGTAGAAGACTGGAACTGGACCCACACCTTTCACCTTTAACTAAGATAGACTCTCACTAGATTAAAGATTTAAACTTAAGACATGACAGTATAAAAATACTAGAAGAAAGTGTAGGAAAAAATCTTGAAGGAATTGACCTGGGTGAATATTTTATGAGGATAACTGATGCAGCATCAAAAATTCACTACTGGGACCTGATCAAACTAAAAAGCTTCTACACAGCCAAGAACACAGTAAGTAAAAGCAGACAGCCCTCAGAATGGGAGAACATATTTGCAGGATATGTCTCCAACAAAGGTTTAATAACCAGAATCCACAGAGAACTCAAACGTATTAGCAAGAAAAGAACAAGTGACCCCATCTCAGGGTGGGAAAAGGACTTGAAGAGAGACTTCTCTAAAGAAGACAGGTGCATGGCCTACAGACACATAAAAAAATGCTCATCATCTTTAATCATCATAGAAATGCAAATCAAAACTACTTTGAAATATCATCTAACTCCAGTAAGATTAGCCCACATCACAAAATCACAAAACCAGAGATGTTGGTGTGGATGTGGAGACAAGGGAATACATTGCTGGTGGGAATGCAACCTAAAATGGTTCTTTTGCAGAGATGTTTGGAGAATACTTAGAGATCTAAAAATAGAACTGCCATTTGGTCCTATAATTCCTCTACTAGGTAAATATCCAGAAGACCAAAAATCACATTATAAGAAAGATATTTGGACCAGAATGTTTATTGCCACCCAATTCATAATTGCTAAGTCATGGAAAAATCCCAAGTGCCCATTGACCCATGGATGGATTAATAAATTGTGGTATATGTACAACATGGAATATTATGCAGTCTTTAAGAAAGATAGAGAGTTTACCTCTTTCATGTTTACATGGATAGAGTTGGAAAATATTTTTCTTAGCAAAGTATCTCAAGAATGGAAGAAAAGTTATCCAATGTACTCAGCCCTACTATGAAACTAATTGATAGCTTT
This sequence comes from Arctocebus calabarensis, assembly GCA_963573935.1. Taxonomy (NCBI): domain Eukaryota; kingdom Metazoa; phylum Chordata; class Mammalia; order Primates; family Lorisidae; genus Arctocebus; species Arctocebus calabarensis. The sequence goes on from CAUYON010051714.1 coordinate 3,708, forward strand.
CATACAAAAGCTTTAACTGAATCCCAGCACAAGAATATGAGGAAAGAGATAAAGGAGGGGAGGGGAGAGGGGGGCTGGGTGGAGGGAGAGCAATTGGTGGGACCACAGCTATGGTACATGTTAGAAGGGTGCAGGTAAAGTTTATTAAATGTAGAATATGAATGTCTGAACACAATAACAAAGAAAATGCCATGCTATGTTAACCAGTTCAATGAAAATATTTCAAATTGTATATAAAACCAGCACATGGTACCCCATGATTGCATTATTGTACACAGCTATGATTTAATAAAAAAAAAGTATTACACATGGGGCAGAAAAATATGGCTGATAACCAGGAGAAAAAAATCAGACAGTAGAAACAGATTCAGAAATGAAAAAGATTGCTGAATTATCAAAGATATTAAAACAGATACTATAAATATCATCATATATTTAAAAATGGAAGAGAACATGATGAAAGAAAAATCAAAGATGTAAATATGACAAAATAAACTCCCAGAGATAACAAATAGGATAACAAAAGTAAAAATTTTCCTGGATATGGTTAATAGCAGGTCCGAGATTGTAGAAGAAAGTATCATTACACTTAAAGACAGAAAGAGAATTTATCTCAAGTGCACCAAAAATAAAAAGGTGAGCAAAAAGTCTCAGTGACTTGTGGGAAATTTTTTTTTTTTTTTTGAGACAGAGTCCCACTATGTCGCCTTGGTAGAGTGCATGGCATCATAGCTCACAGCAACCTTAAACTCTTGGACTTAAGTGAGTCTCTTGCTGCAGCCTCCCAAGTATACAGGTACCTGCCACACTGGGCTACTTTTTGGTTGTAGTTGTTCAGTCCCAGGCTGGATTCAAACCCACCACTCCAGTGTATGTGACTGATGCCTTAGCCACTGAGCTACAGGCACTGAGCCAACTTGTGGGAATATTAAAATAACATAGTATATGCATTATTGGTGCCTCAGAAGGAGATGAGACAAGTTGGGGAATCAAAATATTTGAAAAAATAATGGCACAACATTTTCTAACTTTTTAAACCTATGAAGAATGAAAGTTTTCAATGAATTTGATGTTAGAGACACCCATACACTCCCAGATACACCAACCCACTCCAAGACATACCACAGTAAAACTAGAAAACAGATAAATTAGAAAAAGACACTGTACATGTAGGTATAGGACACAGAAAAAACACTGTACAGGAAAAAGATAAGAATTACTATTGACTTCTCATCAGAAATTATGTAAGTCCAAAGACACTGGAATAGCAACTTTTAAGAAAATTTCAAAAGCCTGTCAACCTAGAATTTTCTATCAAGTAAAATTATCCTTCAAAAGTAAAGATTATCTGAATGTCCTGTGTTGGTTGGTGGCTATAGAAGGTGGAGAGGTCAGTGGGCATGGTCCTGCAGACTTGCCCCTCTCTCATGCCACCTCAGGGTCACTATGCCACAATATCAGGCCTGGGAGGAGTTCAGCCAGCTCGCCCACCCTATGAAGACATGTGTAGTTTTCTAATATAGGGATTTGGGTGGGAGTTTGTGTCTCACAGTAACAGATGATTTAGTTTGTTTAATATACAGAATAGACCAAGCTCAAGATGTAAAAAAGATTAAGAAATTCCATAGTCAACTAATAGGATTTATGGTAGCCCAGGAATCCTGCAGTGACCATGGAAACAGTGAAGACTTGAAATGAAGATTCTGTTTGTCATGTTCTTTGGAAGTAAATATCTTTTGAATTTGAAAAAATTGTAGGACAGAAAATACTTCGTGTAACTAAGTGGACTATTGAAAAGCCAAGGGATTGTTTTTATTATTATTTTTTTTGTTAATGTCTGCTTTAGAAAGCTAGGAATGCAAATGTTTTCAATTAGAAAGCCTTTATTTTTGGAAATAGAACAAGAAATGTACCTATCTTGGAAACTTGTAGATTATTTGATGGTAGGTAAAGTATACAATTCTTTGAAAAATTTGTATTAGTAATTTGAAAATGAGATATAGAGAAAAGCCAATCCTTCCATCAATTTAGTTGATTTGTCTTTTAAAAGAAAGTTAAATGTAACCATTTTGTTAGATCAGTATATTTCTTTTGGATCATAAAGTTTTTGCTGTTGATGAACAATAAATATAAAATATGGTACCTGGAATTAAATGTGCACCATAATATACTTGATTATATACAGTAGCATAGTATTATTGTATGTAAAAAAGTAATTATGAATACCAGTATACTTTGCCTTAACCTTTCCAGATTTATGCAGCAATTTGTAGTGTAAGAGGTTTATAGTATCATCAATTTGTTAAGCAATGACTAACTTTGCAAAATCTGAATTTCAGTGATCAGAAACAACAGCAATTATTTGAATGAATGAATGAAATAATAATTACTATAGTGAACTGGAACCATCATATTGTAGAAGTATTTACTACATATTTCTCATCTATAATTTTTTGGAAGGGCTAAAGATTATTTGAACCACATTCAATTTTTACCTATCTCTGTGACACCCCTGCCCATTTTCTCTTTCTACTTAACCAAAGTGTTAAGCATGATTGTCACTTCTGGTAAACCAGAAGAGTGATGTATATTATTTGATACTTATCTTACTTTGTAAACTGAATTTTACCACCTAAATGTAATGTTCATGTTTATGTCTCAAGACTGAAATGAATAAATTCAACCTTAGAATAACTTTGGAAGAAATTTTTCATATTCAGAAACATGTTATCTTAGTAAGTTCTATTAACCATATGAATTTCAGCATGTCTCAGAGAAGTCAAAAATAAAATCTTATATAAATAAAAAAATACTATCTAAAAACATTTTTCAGATAAGTGAGAGCTGACAAAATTAAGCACAAATAAGTTTCATTATAAGAAATGTTAAGGAACATTTTCCAGGCAAAAAGGAAATGATGAAACTTGTAAACTTGTATCTATACAAAGAAATGAAGAGGTCAGGAAACCATATAAACAGATATATAAAAAAGAATTTTCCCCTTACTTTAAAGGGCTTTAATGCATAATTGATAACTAAGATCAAAATAATTATTTAGTGTGTGATTCACAACATATAGAAGTAAAATGTATAACAACAATGGACCAAAGGACAGGACAGGGAATGGAAATATTATTTTTAGGGTTTTAGATTATGTGTTAAGTGTTACAATATTATTGTGATAATCAAGATAGATTGTTATAAATCAAAGATTCATATTTTAAACTATAGGGAAATGCTGGCAAATAAACATGTAAGCCACATAATGTAATTTGAAATTTTCTAATAGCCATACCATCTATTAAAAAGTTAATGAACTGATAAATCAATATTAACAATTGTATTGAATCCAATGTATTCAAAATATCACCATTTCAATATGCAATCAACACTAAAAATATTGATGGGATATCATTACATTTTGTTTTTCATACTAAACCTTTGAAATCTGGTGTATATTTCACACTTTCAGCATGCTTCAGTTTGAATGATAAATTTTCATAGAAAGCATGTGATCTATATGGACTTAATATAATTTACAATTGAAAAAATAGATTTCCATGCCCAAATTGTTCTAAACATAGAAAAAATGTTCTGATAGCAGAACATCTGAATATCAGTCTTTATACTTAAATTTAAATTAATTACAATTAAAGACACTGGATTGCAGCATCAGCTCTGCCAGGTAAATAGCTCAGGAATTATTACTCCATTCCTAAAACCTAAAAAAAAAATCTGAAAGCAATGACTTTTCTTGGATTCAGAGAAGTGAAGTTGCAGGGTAATGTGTCACAATGAACTTTGAAGGGGGGCAAAAAACAGAAAAATCACAGTTAAAATCAATTGTGAATAAACAACTCTGAAGGGGCGCAGTCCCCTGAACCCTTGTCAGGTGAATCTGTCTCATTTTTGCTCCTTGAGGTATGAGGCCCTGAGAAGGAACATTTCTAGTACTTGGGCTAGATGTGGGTTTGGGGAGATATTCATCCCAGCTCGCAGATGCGGCCTTGCTGAAAAACGCAGGAAAGAATGTACCAGAGGGCCCGCCAAGTCGCAGCTGGGGATTAATCACCTGCCTGGGGTAGGGGGGCTGTTGCACTTTGTTTCATACTTCAATTTACACAATAACTTTCAGTTAATCATATAGGGAAGTAGGCAAACAGAACAGACAACCCAGCGCCTTTGTGATTTCTCTCCATTGTTTATCTCCAAACAGGATATTCTTAGTTTAGAAAGTTGTGTATGTGCTTTCACCTATTAATGAAAACAAGGAATGTTTATGGCAGATTTGGTTACCTTTTGTGTTTTTTATTCTTGGATATTGTTATCTGAGGATTTGTGGTACATAAGATTCTTAGTAAAGATGGGTAGTTGCTGAATGCCTCAGCAAGCATCTGCCATTCCCTTTTCAAATCAATCATTTTGTCTTCAGTGCTGCTTCTGCATCATTGACCAAGTAGGTCAGTGGACAGAAACAAACTCCTTGAGTCCCAAGCCTCACATTTCCATGGGTTTTACTTTCAGGACTTCAATCAGGTCTTCATGGTGAAGAACCAAGGAAAAAATGTCCTCCTGGCTCTGGTGAGGTGGGGGGAAAATTTACCATTTTGGAATATGCCCCAGACATTCTCTATAATAAAGAGAATGCCCTCTCCAAGGGCAAAAACTTTACCAGAACTTTACCCTACCAAAAGAAAAGAACATCTATGCAGCTATAATCATTTCAGCCTTTTCTGTCTCACCTAAGAGGAAGCTGAAAGATACTTGTAGAGGTCACAGCCCAGGGACACAGGCCTATTAAAAGATTGAGATTTAATCACAAGCTTATAAATGATTTTCCTCCCCCATATCTTACCACTGCATGAATAGGGCTTCACTATAATACAGATCTCAGCTGATTACAGATGAAAGAGCTCTAAGGTATAGCCAATATCTAAGGAGGTGACAAGAAAAGAGTTCATAGAGGAATTTAAAGTCTTTGGCACCTATAGCTACAGTAAACATTAAATAGCCCAACTTACAACCATACTAAAATAAACTTGACACTAAAGGCCTTTTGCCTCTGTTCCCATTACTCAATTTATCATGTTTAGACTTCAACAAAAAATTGCAAGGTACACTAAATGACAAAAAACAAAACAACACCAAAATGTAAAGTTCTGATGAGACAAAGCATGTTCCATGAGCAGACTTCGAGATGATGTATATTTTGAAATTATCAAAGAGTGAATTTAAAATAAATGATTGACGGTGTAAGGACTCTAATAAAAAAACAGAAAACATGTCAGAACAGAGTATAAGGAAAGGAGATAGAAACTCTGAGAAAGAATTAAAAGGAAATTCTAGAAATATAAACATTGAAAAATAAATGAAGAATGCCTTTACAGGCTCTTCAGTAAATTAGCCACTGCTGAGGACAGAATAAGTGAGCTTAAAGATAAGTATGTATTTAACCTATAATTTCTGATATTAAAGGTATAGTATAAACTCAGTATAAGTGTAATTTAAAATCTTTAGGGCCTTGGTTCATATGCATTTTATACTTGTAACATAAATAAAAGCTACTAGCTGGATGTTTATAGCAGGATTTTTTTTTATTTCAAATTGGTTATTACAAAGATTTTTCTTCAAAAAATGGGATGGCTGAGGTGTGGGAAACATATCTTCACGATTTTTTTTAAATGCTATTGATGTAAAAGGAATGAGGAAATAGGTCATTCTGAACAAGAGCTTTGCTATCTCATTTCTAGAAATTTCTCACGTACTATTACCTACTCCATCAACTCCCTGGATCCTTCCATCATTCTTTTTTCTTTTGTGCATATCAGCTGGAAAGAAACATAAAGAGTTAAATAAAAAGCAACTCATGTTAATTATAATAAGTAAAGAAAGTTAAGTAAAACATAATAAAAAAAAAACCTTATTCTTACACTCAGAAGTAACCACGTTTCTAATCTTTTTCTAAGTAGGCATGTGTGTAAAGCATATACATAATTTCACATACATGTATACACATGTTGTTTTATTATTTTCAATTATTTTGTAATTTCCCTTTTCCCACTGAATGTATTATAAACATTATCACAAATACTTCAACATTGACATATGAAATGATATGTTAATTTTTCAGATTTCTGAGGAGTATTTAAGTTGTTTCTAATTTTTCCCTATTACAAACATTGTTGTGATGATCCTCACAACAGGTAAAACAGTTATACACATAAGAGCACATACTAAATTATTTCTCAAGGATATATTGGTAGAATCAAAACCAATAAACCAAATTATACATTTATGTAAAGCCTTGATTCCTATTGCCAATTTTCTTTACAGAAAGGAAATGCCAATTTATATTCCTAACAGAAATTACAAGAATGACTTTTCCTCCATATCCTGCTCCCACTTTTATTTAATATAGGAGGAATTTGAGCTTTCTAAATGCAGAATGAGAAAGTCCAATAGAGTTGTGGTGGTTGAAGGTGAGAGAGAAAGGAGAAACAATCGATGGATCAGAGTCCCTGAGAGAGATGGGAAGTAGTTAGATTCAGAGCACTAAAGGTGTAGAAGGGAGGGGGTGGTCAGCCATAGACAGAAAAGGACCTCTCCTTCTTTAGTGAGTAAATATAGTCAAGCAGGTGAAAGGCAATGTCAGAAAGCTGAGGGAAACTTTCATAATACCCTCTGGTTTCTCTTTGAGTTAAGAAGCAAGGCTTTAAAAATGTTAAAATGTAAATTGCCCTTGGATCACATGCTAATGAGGGGTCAAGGGAAGACTTAAATCACCTCTCCCAACTCAGTGATACACTAGAACAATCTCATTGGAATTAACTTAGCATTTGCTTAAGATAATTTTGTGTACCCAGCTGCCCCACAACCCAATTCTCACAGTGAAGATGGGAGGAAAAAAATCTTGTGCTTTGGCAGGGAGGAAAGTAGGGGGAAAGTAACCCTTGTGAAATTAGCCCAGCGTGTTCTGCTCTTCATAACAAAGGCCTACCCTCAACAGAAACCACTTTACCAGAACCTTATCTGATCAGAGGGCAGTTACACAATTCCAGCCCACTTCCTGTCTCATGTAAGAAAAAAAATTGGCTTAAAACTTTTTTGGAAGTTTTGCCTGCTTAAAAGAAAAAAGAGAGAGAGAGTTTTAAACAGAAGATTGTAAGGCTCTGACACAGCTAAACCAAACACTACACATAGCCTAACTCCTGGATAGACTATAGAATCTCCATAAAAATCTTACACTAAAGCCCTATTTATTTCAGTTTGTATTATCTAGCATATTACAGCTATAAAATAAATTACAAATCATCTTAAAAGTCAGGAGAAAACACAGTTTAAAAAGACAACATAAGCATTAGAACCAGATTCAGATATAACACCTATTTTTCTTTTTTATTCTTAGATTAAAAATTTAAAATCTAAGATGTAAGAACATATTAGTAATGGAAGTAGAATGATAACACCTCTAAGAAAGAAGCAAAAAAGAAATGTTAGAAATACAAAACATGACAGAAATAAAGAATGGCTTTGATAGGCTCAGTAGACTGAAGACGACCAAAGAATCCATGAACTTGAAGATTAATAGATACTCCCAAAACAAAAATGCTAAGACAAAATAGAATGAAAAAAAGCAAAAACAAAATTTAAATAAAAAACCCACAAGGCAGTGCCCATAGCTCAGTGGGTAGGGCACCAGCCATATATAGCTAGACTGTCTGTCTGAACACAGTCTGGACCAGCTAAAACAATCATGACACCTGCAACAAAAAATAGCTGAGCGTTGTGGTGGGCACCTGTAGTCTAGTCTACTTGGGAGGCTGAGATAAGAGAATCCCACAAGCCCAAGAGTTTGAGGTTGCTGTGAGCTGTGACAGCATAACACTCTACTGAGGGTGACACAGTGAGACTCTGCGACAAAACAAAACAAAACAAAACAAAAAACCACTCACAATGGAATATCCAAGAACTGTGAAACAATTCAAGAAGTTAACATGTATAATGGAAACACTAGAAGGAGAAGAAAAAGAATGGAGCAAAAGATATATTTAAAATAAAAATGGCTAAGAATTTTCAAAAATAACCATAGACACTAAACTAGCAAGCTCAGAGAACATCAAAAAGAATAAATATCAAAGAAACTATGGCCGGGCATAATATATTCAACCTTTAGAAAACCAAGACAAAGAGAAACTCTTCAAAAAAACTGAGAAAAAACTAAGTGGCCTTTAGAGAAAAAAGAAAAAAGTATAATAGATGACTTCTTATCAGAAATCATATAAGAAAATAATGGAATATATATACCTTCTTCATACAAGAAGATAATGGAATATACAACCTGTTGAAAGAAACAAATCTACCAACTTAGAATTCTATATCCACTGAAATGTTCCTTTAAAAATGAAGAAGAACCAAAGACTTTCTCACACAAACAAAATTGAGATAAGTTATTATCAGCAGACCTGCTCTGTGAGAAGTAACTACAGAAGTTCTTCATGGAGCAGGAAAATGATATAGTCAGAAACATGGAGCTACATAAAGAAAGGGAATGTTTCAGGGAAGGAATAAATGAAGGTAAAATAAATGTTTGTTTTTCTTATTTATTGATTGGGAAGATAATTGTTTAGAGTAATAACAGTGACAATGCATCAGGTGATTATGTCACATAGATAAGTAAAATGAATGACAGCTGTGGTATAAGGGACAGGATGAAAGAATGCTGTTATATGGTACCTTTGCTATACATGAAGAGGTAGACATGTTAATTTTAAATATATATGGCAAATCATAGGGCAGCTACTTAAAAGCTGAGAAAGGGTGCTTCCTTCGGTAGTACATATATTAAAAAAAATTGTAACAAAAAATTGAAAAAGTAAGTATAAATGGAATCAGAAGACAAAATGCAGAAAAAGAAGATTAAAGAAAAAGTAAAATGAATAGAAAACAGTTACAAACATAGTAGACTTAAATTTAACAATATTAATAACACTTTAAATATGAACGGTCTAAATAACCCAATTAAAAGTCAGAGATTGCCAGAATGGATAAAAAACAACATTGAATGCCTGTATTTGAATACAGAGGTCATTCCCAGACTACTGTGAGACATATTGTCACCGTTCTTTGTCATTAAAAGAAGTTGACTAATTTTCTTTACTAACTGGTATATTCAGATAGTATGAGCTCAAGAAAGTGGGACTTTGATTAGAATGGTGGCATGCTGAATATAAAAGAGTCATAGAGGGGAAATAGATGCATAAAACTGAAGTAATGTACTTTCTCCTCCCAACTACCTTTTAAGGAACTGAACTCATTTAACTATTCTGTCATTCTTGGGAAGCAGGAATTATTTCCATTTCACATTTTGTAAACACTGTTAAAATAAGGGTCCTCCATATACTCTAGATAGGAAATCCAGCCTCCAGCTCTCTCTGACATGGCCACCACTTACTCTATGGTGTCTCCTGTGTTTTTCTACCCTGTATTCACTAGTAGCCATTCCCTGTCCTCTTCCAATTCCACTTTAGTTCTTTAGGAAAGAACTAATTGAACAATAATGAAAATTGAGGAAATCATCATTCCTTTTTTTCCCTTTTTACAATTTTTAGGAAAAAGGGATGTCTATTATTCTCAAGAGCTATAAGCTTTACATCTTTATTTAGCTTTAAAATATCAGGTGTGTAATGATAAAGATCCAGTAAGCCACTGAGTGGAAATGGCACTTACAGAAACCTCTAGCAATTCTGCCTTTGCCTCCTGCTTTCTTGGTCCTGCTCAGAGTTGTCTCGTTGGCAGGCAGCCGCCTGTGAAATACATGCATTTCAAAGCAAATGGCTCTAGGTGCTCATAATTGCTGCCAAACATGTGTGGATTTTAATAGCCCATTTTCATTAGCCTTGTGTGAAATCACCTGTCTCTGTGTTGTTACACAACTTAATTGTCAATTATGGTGATTAAGCTTGGCTTTCGCTACCATCTCTGGTAATCATTAGTATCATCTCCGAGGCTGAATGAAGGGGAAAAAAATTGTGCCCCCCCAAAAAAAGTCATTTTGTAGGTGAAGGCGAATATTTTGATGTTAATGAATTAGGTGGCATTTTTCTTTATTCAGGATGAACCAAATTTCAGTTTAGCTGTCATTTCCAATCTGCCTTTTAGATACTTGGGGCAAATAATCTCTCTTAATCACTTGGTTTCTTGTCATCAAAGAGGGGCTCATGATACCCATCCCCTTCAGATTCTCCCTCAGATGTGTGTCATAGCTAATTAAGACAGTAGGTTAGATAAGTAATACCTTAAAATTCTTTTAGCAATGTTGATGATCCTAATATAATAGGGGGAGCCCTAGAAACATTTTGAGGGATAGAACAGAAAGTGCTTGCCAGTGGGAAACTTGAGATTTTGATTGCCGATTTTTTTCTACTTTCATCAGTTTTGCTAATTTTTCAGCACCTTGCCTTGGCTCCTATTAAATAGAGTCATTTGAGTATGCATCTTCACTAATATTTTCCTTTTTCTGGAATTTGGAATGAACAATAATGAAAATCGAGGAAATCATCATTCCTTTTCTTCCCTTTTTACAATTTTTAATTTAGTAAAATCCCAAACCCATATCTGTTATGTGTTAATGGGATTTCAGGACATGGTAACATAATGAAAGACATTTTTAAAAATGATATCATTAGACACCATCTCTAATATCTGAGTGCCATGTGTGTCCCCAAGGTTTATGACACTCTGACTTGACAGTTTCCTTTATCTTTCCAAATCCCTTTGAGGAAACTAATAAGAGAATTTTTATTCTAATTTAATGGAAAGAAAGAAATTAAGTCATGCAAGCTTAAGGGATGTAGAAGGGGAATCAGTGAGGGTACGCTGCCTCAGGGATAGATTAGGGAAATAAAGGTCTATCCCAGACAGTCCTTAATGAAAGCACCCACAGTCCATCACCTAGCAAAGATCCTCTGGCAAGTCAAGACAGAGGCTCGCAAGAGTTATAAAGGAATTAGTTTTCTGGATAATGTTCCTTCTCTTCCAACGTTCCCATTTTGTTTTTAAAGGCCTGATCATAACAAATGCTTGTCTTCATTACTTGGTTTCTAAACCCTCTGTATTCAGAATTACTGATGGTATTCTTGTAAGCTTCGTTGATGCAAAGTGAACTGTTACAGCGACTTTCCAATTTCTATAAATATGTGTTTCTCTTGTAATAGGAAGTATGTTATTTTTAATTTCTCAAAAAGGAGAATAGAATTTAAAATATCACCTAGGAATAAAGGAAGAGGACAAATTACAGTTCAAATATCTTCTTTTCCAATTCTTTTGCTTCTACGTCCATAAGGCAAAATAAATTAACCTCTTTCCTGGGTTCCCACTGTTGTTTATTCACACATGGATTATGGAATGGCCACATTTTAGTATAATTATTTGTTGTGTAATCCTAAATTGTCATCCTCAAATTTTGGTTAAGGGAGACTGTTTTTTCAGCTTCTGGGCAAGTGAGGATAACGGTGATGAAGGAAAGAGAATTCAAGCACCCAAGACCTGGGCAGGATGAGTCCCTTACAGGACACGCTCTACCTCACTCACAGCAAGCTGATTCAAAATAGAAGAACTGCTTTCGTAACCCGGATGTGCTTATATGCTGAGCAGTCTCCAAATTCATGGATTTCCCCAGGTAGACTTTCAAATGCTTGTGCTTTGGGAAGGAAGTGCCTTTGAGACTTTCGTTTCCTGGTGATATGTATGTATCTCCATTAGGGCAGATTCAATATTGTATCCTTCCTTTCCTGTAACCCAGCACAGGGTCTGGCAGAAAGAATACGGGAAAGAATGTTTGCTAAATAGGCTTAAAGGATCACACTCCACCCCATAATTCCACAAGTCAGTTTTTGAAGTTATAGTTAAGAGAAAGATCACGGTAGACATTCATTGTCTTTAAAGTATGCACCTCTTACATATACTTGAAACAATAGAACAAGCCATATTGTGAAATCAGATCTCAAATTCTAGCTGCCTTCTAACTCTGATTTTTCATAGAACTTGTGACTTCCCTCAAGAAGCAAGCAGGACAAGGAATTTCTCTTTCCAGATCCACCTTTGCTTCTTCCTTGTGTTTGTGGAATTGTTTATTTCCAGTTATTTGAAGTTAGAGCTGCTTTTGAGATTTCAGATCACAGTATCAAGAACTCCAAGAATTTCCCTGCAAAAGTTCTCTGATTTATCTATCTTTGCCTGTTGGGGTTTCTGAAAGAATGAACCAAAGGCAGCCGTGGTTGCCATGGTGACTGAGTCTCCCTGGAGAGAAGTCAGGGGAGCATCCATTTGAAGGAATGGGGGAGCGATATTCTGGTAGAATGGCCCTCTGCTAAGAATAAAGTGGTCTTGGAGAAGCAGTGAGGGAGTCTTAAGGAATGTGGAAACAATTGGAACAGACTCTAGGAGGGATGTATCAGCCACTCAACAAGAGATGAGCGAAGTGATTGCCTGAATAGAATGAGACTCCAGACTAGGAGAGATTGCATGTGCCAGGATGGACCCTAGGAGTGTAGCTTTGTGTTACAGAAATTCTCAGAAGCCTGGGAGGAGCAACAGAGAAAGCGGACAGAAGAAACTATCAGGACTTGGTATCAGCAAAGAAGATGCATGGAATCTGTGTAGATCAAACACACCCATAAAACATCAGCACACCTCAGGTTACTGAGAACCACACTCACAGTTTTCACGTACACAGTTTGCCACAGAATGAACAGAAGTATGCTGTGCAAAACTGTGCTATGCTGGAAAGTGAAACCTTATATTATTCTAGTGTTCACAGACTCGTTATGAGAGTAAATTTTATGATTTATTAGCAGGTGTAAATATAGTGCCTGTTACATTCTGGATGCTCAGTAAATTCTTGTCTTGATATTATAAAACTTATTTCAGATTCTGACTAATGTTCAGTGTTAAGCCACGACACAGCTAACATATTTCTTCAAAGAGCTCATAGCCCTTAAAAACTTGTGATGAACCAATCAAATAGATCTAAAAGGTAACTCAGAAACAGGCATCATTCATTTCATGATACAAAATAGTGATGTTGACCTCTAGGAGGTTCTCACTAGAACCTCTCTTGGACTGTCTCTCATCCAACCCTTCCCTGTTCCTTCCCTCTTATAGGATGATTTGGGATCAGTTAGAAGCCTCTCCCTAAGGAGTGCAGATTCCAAGTGGCCGCATCTGTTACCAGCAGGTGAAACTTAACCAGAACAAAGTCAGCATATAGGATAGTGGTGTTTCTTCTTCTCTCCTTTAAATATGCCTTGGCATATTTCTTTCTCTTGCCCTCCGGAATGGTAGAATCTATTGCTCAGGATTGAGAAGCCCCAAGGAAAGTGGCAGAACCAAGTCCACGTGAGGAACCAAAACAGAGACTTTTCATTTCCTTGTTTCCGATTATAGTTGAAAGATCTGGGATGAAGATTTAGGTTTGTGGAAGGTACGCAGAAGTACCTAACACCAGGCTTTTCAAGCCAACCTAATTTAGGGAAAGTATTTCTTTCAAAGGAATATCCTAGACCACTGGAATCTGACATTGGGAACTTAGGGATTAATTTACAGATATTGTACAGGGTCACTTTATCTTGCTTTGATAGACTCTGTCCTTTGTCAATAAACCACAGAATCTCTTAATGGAGAGGTGTTGGGTCATGGCTTGCTGATGCCTGAATCTCCTGAATTAAATACCACTTTAATACAAGATAAATGTGATCTCATTCTACTTAATAGCATAGGCATTCTATCAGGTGTGACAGCTGGTCCAGTATTCTTTTAATCACTTCAATTTCAATTCTTTCATCCATGAGTGAAGCTACAAAGACGTTAGTTGATGGTAAGTAATCTCAGCTATAAAAGGGAAGTTTGAACCATACATTATTGAATTTATATATCAACCTTTAATCCACTAATAGACAAGTCATTTGAAGGCAAGAATCATGGTTTGTTTATTTTTTGTCCTTCAAAACACTGATATAGCATATCTTGCATAGTAGCTTCCTAATACTTGTTTGTTGCACCAGAATAAGAAATTCTTGAAGTTGGAAGAGATCTGAGAGGTCACAGGCCACCATCCTGTACCCAGGAATGGATTTCCTCCCAAACCTCCAGGGCCAGTGGTGTTCCCTCTCTCCAGGTGCCTGCGGTGATGGGGATCCTGCTGCCTCCCCAGCAGCCCAGACTCTATAGGACAGCTCTTATCATGGAAAGTGCTTCTTTACACTGGGTTGGAACTTGCCTTCCTATGGTGTCCACCCATTGCCCTTGCTGAGCCACACAGTTCCTTCTTAAGTCCTTCTTACAGCTCTTTAAGTATTCAAAGCAGATCTCACTTTTTCTGGGTTTAATATTCTGCATTCCTTTAGATATTCTTCACAGGAAATGTCTTTTGAGAGTCTAATAGCTGTCTTTGGCAGGTCGGTTGGTCAAAATTTCTCATAGATTTGTGCTGCCTGTAATGAACCCCATACAGCAGGACAAAGCTGCTATTTGTGTACTTGTGAACACTTAGCTTTTCAGGCAGTGGCTGCACTGACGTCTATGTAACCACCAGACGATTGAAACACCCATGTCTTCTCGTAGAAACAGCAGTACAGCCCAGTCTTACCTATCCCCAACTTGTGCAGCTGGATTTTAATACGAGGGAAGTGACTTTGAATAGGGATGAATTGACTATCCCTATTCATCAAGCCTGTTAAGATGCTTTTAAAATTTTGGTTCTATTAGGAATAATGTTCCTTCCCTCAAGTGTTATTAGGTGGATTACATGAAAAAATGAACACGATGTTTTAAAATACTGTGCACAGAGCAGGTACTTAATAAATAGTAGTTCATGTGATTATAGGCAATCTAATTCTGAATTAAGAATTCTAAGTTCCTTAATATGTGTGGTATTTCTGCATTTTATTATTTTTAACAGTAAATAGGTGATTTAAGATCCTTGATTTGGGCTTGGTGCCTGTGGCTCAACAGGCTAAGGCGCCAGCCACGTACACCTGAGCTGGTGGGTTCGAATCCAGCCCAGGCCCGCCAAACAACAATGACAGCTGCAACAAAAAAATGGCCGGGCGTCGTGGCAGGCGCCTGTAGTCCCAGGTACTTGGGAGGTGGAGGCAGGAGACTCGCTTGAGCCCAGGAATTGGAGGTTGCTGTGAGCTGTGATGCCATAGCACTCTACCCAGGGTGACAGCTTAAGGCTCTGTCTCAAAAAAAAAAAAAAAGATCCTTGATTTGCAGTTTATTACTCCACCCAACTTATATATACACATATATTAAAAAGGGTCTCACTTTGTTGCCCAGGCTAGAGTGCAGTGGCCTCATCAAAGCTCAATACAACCTTTAACTCCTGGGCTCAAATGATCCTCCTACTTTTGCCTTCTGAGTAGCTGGGGCTACAGGCATGTACCACTACACTTAGCTAATTTTTCTATTTTTTTGCAGAGACAGGGTCTTAGGCTAGTCTTGAACTCCTAGGCTCAAGTGATCCTCTTGTCTGGCCTCCCACCACACTTGGCCCTCAACATGCTCACATTTTTATGTATTGCGTGTTTTATATTCTCACTCTAATAGGTCAAGCAGCAAAACATTTCTTATGCCCCTCCGCAACTGTGTTAGACAACTGATGTGAACAGTAAGGTTATCAGATGAGTTGAGTGTCACCAGCAGTAAGTTCTTCAATAAAGTCAAAGCATTGCTGAGAAAATAAAGTCAGAGGTATCCATCAAAAATGATTAAGAAGTAGCAGTTTCAATGCTGGAAGATTTGTGAACATAAATACAACATGATGCCCAAAAGATATGGTTTTGTATTATTGCAAAATTGAGTTAATAAATGAAATAAATTGATATATGTAGGCTATAAAATAAGTTAAATATAGCCATAAGGAGTGACTTCTAGCTGGTTGCATTATTAGGGCCCTGAAGTTATAGATCCTGCAATGTCAAATTTCTCAAAGTGTGGGTCAGCGACCTTATGCACCAGAATCACCCGCGGTGCTTGTTTAAAATGAAGACTCCCAAGTATTGTCCCAACTGCATTAGAAACACTAAAGATCGGGCTTGGCAATCTGAATTTTAACAAGCTTTCTAGTTGATTCTGATGCACATAAAGGGTTGAGAACCTCTGCAGTAGAGGGTAGCCAGGAGGGCAAAGGGTGGTCGCTGAGAGGAGAGAGAGGGAACGCCCTGCCAGCACATGTGCAACTTAAAGCTCTCCTGTGATCTGTCTCATTCATTCGGGCTGCAGTGCATACCTGGGAAACCAGGGCCTCCACAGCCATCAGACATCCTAAGAGACTCAGCAAGATAACCTACCCAGGAATGAGCTAATTCCTGAAAGGACAGAGAGACCTCCCCACTGTCAACCCTTTGTATCCAAAAAGCACGTGTGGAGATGACTTACCTTGAGTGCCTCCTCGAAAGTTCCTTGGTCACAATTTGGGACGGTGCTCCTGAATCAGAGTAGTTTGCTGCTAGCTGTCACGTTTGTCCCATGTGATTCCACCTAACATTCACCCAAGATGTGACAATTAGATTTTTCTCTCCTGTGGTTTTAGAATCGGGTCTGAAAGTTAGAAAGTTGGTTACTCATTTTAAGGCCAGAAAAGTGGCCTGCAAGATGGAGTCTGAGAAGCTGAGCTGAAGCAGTGCACCTGACCTAGTCTGCTCGGCTCACATTCTTTCCCACATTGCTGCCCCCACCCCCACCCCCAGCCCCGTGATTATCTAGTTAAGGTTTCACCATGATTGTGAGGATGTTTGTCTCAGGAGACTTTGAGGAAGTAGTAACACCTAGACACTAGGTGTTGTGATATTGGTAGAGTAAAGGTTACTCTGATAATACGCTGTTATCTTTGATATTTCATCATAAAAATTATTAGAAGGGTAACTGAGGCAGGTGGGACTGTCTTTGGTGGACCTAATTCCTGCCTCTACGTATTGGTTAGACAGTGACAGGCGGCCAGACCCTCTTTATCTGGTAAGAATTTGTTTCTTTGTCCATAGAGCTGTGTCTGCTCTGTGGATTAAGAAGCAGGAAAGATACGAGTTGCACACAGATATAAGGAAGCAAATGGGCAGAGAGAAACAAGGGCATGAGAAAAGCTTGTACTTCCGGCGGCCCCCTCAGGTCCAGCTACATTCCTGCTCTGGGTTCTCCGAGAAAGCACTGTATCCTTCTACCAAATTCTCCTTTTTTATATTACACTGCTTCAAGGATGGTTCTATTACTTTCAACTAAAAGGACCCTCATCAGCTCATCCCAAATGGCCACATGTCCATTTATCCTTTTCTACTACCCAGCATAGAATCCCTTCCTGTTTCCTGTCCTTCACTCTCATCTCTGTGTTCTGTGCCTTTGCCTCAATCTCCCACACTTTCCTTTCACCCATGCTTTTCATGGAATCTGTTCAGTGCTGAATAAACTCCTCTATGCTTAACTGATTATTCTTTCTCCTCTGGCTTTAATTGAAGTCCCATTCTCCTCAGAGGCTAGCAGTTCTGTGTCCATCTTAGGGGGAGCCCACTCTTTTCACAGGTCTGCTTGTAGCCAATCACTGGGCCAGCGAGGAGTGAGGTCACTAAGAGAGGTTTATTTAGGCCAGTCATGATCTAAAGGGTAGATCATGGGTAGGCTGGGTAGAGGCCTGCTTTCCGGAGAGTAAGTAATATTCCCTGGGGGGTTATCTGATAAGAAGTGGGAGGTGGTCTATGTCTGATATGCCTCTGGCAATCCTCTGCTTTCATCCTGCATGCACACACACACACATTGTCTCTTTTCCATTCTATTACCTTTAGGCTTTTCTGTATACTATCTCTGCTTTTTTTTTTTTTTTTGCCAGTCTCACTTTATCACTTTATCATCCCGGGTAGAGTGCTACAGCATTGCAGCAGCTCACAGCAACAGCAACCTCAACCTCGGGCTCACGTGATCCTCTTGCCTCAGCCTCCCGAGTAGCTGGGCGACAGGTGCCGCCACAATGCCCAGCTATTTTTGGAGACGGGGTCTCGCTCTAGCTCAGGCTGGTCTCGAACTGGTGAGTTCAGGCAATCTGCCTGCCTCGGCCTCCCAGAGTGAGGTGAGAGGTGAGTCACTGCGCCTGGCCCTGTCTCTGCTTTTTATCTTCTTCTTCACCCTACTAACTGTGCACTCAGTAGGTCTCACTCACTCTGAGAAGTTTCCCCTGACAGCCCGTCCTGCATCAAGTACCCTTGCTGTGTTCTTCCATTGCAGGGAATTCCCTTATCTTCATAATTATCCACTGTCAATACGACTGGTCTAATTGCCAGTCTTTCCTGCAGCATCTTTCCCAGGACACATGATAAGAAGGGGGCATGTTGCCCCCTTTGCATTTCCAGTAGCTGTACCAGTACTAGGTCCATCATGGCAGGAATTCTATAGATATTTGTTGGGTAACTGAAAAGTCTACTTCTGAGCTGGGGTTAGAATATATTGAACACCATAATCTGAAGACACATTTAAAATCCTGAGTAATAAATAGAGGTCTCAGATTGATGCCAAATTAGACATGAAGGGGGTTTGCAGCTATAGAAGAATAACACATTGCTTTGCAATGAACTGACTATGGAAGCTGGGTGCGAGTCTGGCTCCTGGGTGAACACAGGGACAAACCCAGGAAACATCCAGGCAGTGCGACAGAAGCAGACACAATATGCTTGTCTATGCTATATAGTCTGGGCCCCTTCCTCTTCCTCCTGTGTGCCTCTATCCAGAGCCAGGAAAGGCAAATCAAATGGCTCTGATCTTTTGAATTTTGCTTTCTAGTCCTAAAATCCTCCCTCACACCTCCCTCATGTTTTACTGTGTACCCTAGGACAAACACTAGTGGCTTTCCTTTCTTCTATGTATATTACAAAAAAAAAAATTAGTCAAAGCAAGAAGCTTTGGGTTATATTCCTATTGTGAAAATGGAATAGGATAATAAGGGGAAAATAAGAAATAAAAAGCATATCAAACTGTCCAGAAAGCAGGGGTGTACAACCTGCAGCCTGCAGGCTGCATGCAGATAATTTGAGGCCTGTTTTGCTTACTTGTGGTATTGGAGATTATGAAAAATATGTGCAGACTTTTCCTTTTTGTGTGTGCATCAGCTTTCATTAGTGTTTGTGTATTTATTTTATGGCTCAAGACAACTCTTATTCTCCCAAAGTGTGCAGAAAAGCAAAAATGTTATACTCCTGGTAGAGAATGTTACAAATCAAGTTTGGCCCTTTTGAGGGAGAAAGCAATGTAGCTAATTGCTTTCTTAAATTTTCCTTCACACCCAGGATCTTATAACTATCTATCTCATGGTCCAAATAGCCAGGTAACGCTGAGCTATTAACAGAGAAAGATTGCCATGATATCTATTCTATTATTCTTTATTTTAAAAACAAAAACAAAGTTCTTGATTTAAATAGCCAACATTAAACCGAACCATTTAAAACAATATAACAAATACATGAAAAGTCCAAGATTCAAAATCCAATGTTTAGGTAAAATCAGTAATCTTTTCACACTGGTGCTACCACTGCTCAGTCCAAACCTGATTAATATCCTCAGGCTTTCCTGAAAGTTACCTCCTAACTCACTTTGAGTGCTTATATTGTTATCACTCCCGGAATAGCCTATTGGGATAAAGCAGGGATTTCAGGATATCTTTATGTCAAAATGTTTACTGGTCTGTCACAACTTCCCTTGGTCACCACCACAAGTATTTCTTTGCCCTATTTCTTTGCTTGACTATTAAAACTAAATATAACCCAGTTTTTCCTCCCCTGTGGCTCATCTGCTGCTCTTCTTTTTTTCTTTTCTTATAAACAACATAAGGAGAAGGAGAACAATTAGTCACATCAGCTGTCTGTGTGAGTAATGTGAGCCTCTTTAGTAAAGGCAAAAGATTTATATGATCCGAGAGAAACCAGAGTATTGTAATGTGAACCTCTGTGACTCTTTCATAGTAAGGAAAAAATATTTGATCCTCCTCACAAAAAGAATAGTTGCTATTCCTCTTCCAAAACAGCTTTTCCTCACTAGGAAGTCCTGAAGTTTGCATGAAATGATTTCTCCTAGCAGTTGTTCTAGGAAGTAGTTGAAGTAACAAATTATTTCCAGTAAAAAGAAACCATGTGCCTTTCAGATAAGACAAACTTAAAACACACACGCACACAACAAACAGAAAATTTGACAATGCTTTACAACAAAGATACTCAGTAATTCCATTTTACCTCATCCTCCATGTTCAGATGATTACCCACGTGCCATGGTCACATTGCTGCACAATTTTTTTGGTTTCTAAATGTTATTTTTCTTCCTCACCCCCAAATTGCGTAAATACCAAAGGCTATAAACAAAATGTCTAGTTGAGCTATTGAATCAATGAATCCTGGATCTACCCGGATTCACCCTTGGAGACTGTGACTAGTCTTCTTTACAGCCAGTGTGATTTGTGGGCGAAGAGCAGCCATAAGGAGAACCACCTTCTTCCAACTTTTTCTTCCCCTTTACCCCCTCCATTCAACATTTCCTCCTTGGAGCCCCAACCTCCTATGTACAGCACATGTCAGTGGGTGGAAAACTCCATTCCCAGGTTTTCCACAGTCATTTGCACCTGCTTTATGTGTTATCAAACTGAGCCAATGGATTCCAGAGGAGGCGATTATCTGAATACGGTCCAAAGCTATAGGTAATCATTCTTTTTTTAGAGATTTATATTCATCACTTGATATTCTCAACTGGTAACTAAGTCTCTGCACCCCCTACATTATCATTACATCATTATACTAGAGGTAGTATAATGATAACAACAGCAGCTGATATTTACCAAGTGCTCAATGTCCAAAGCTTTATGCATTATCTCCCTGACTCTTCTATAGATTGCATGCTATTATTATCTCTATCATATAGAAGAGAAGCTAAGGTTAAGAGGTCAATAACATCCCCAAGGTCAAAGTTATCAGAACTGAGATGCATGAACCTTATTCCATCTCCACTCTGCTTTCTCATAGCTCCTGGCTGGCATGACCTGAGAGGGTACGATCAGAGGTAGGGTGGGGACTTTGTTGAGTGGAGTGGAGACTTCATTGGCCACTGGTAGAAACAAGAATATTCTTCCCTGTTATCTAGGATCAAAAAAAATCTGGGAAGCTAGGAAGACTTCTTAGTTACTCAGCCAAGGCCTCCAATTTCAGTCACATCTCCCCATTTTATTCTGTCCTACAGAGGTGTGGCAGCAAAAGGCTATTATCAATTGTGTATGTGCCTGGTTTTTTTTTTCTTTTTGCAGAAAAGGTATGCATAGTGCTCCATTCCTCATCACACAGACCTGCTCTTGAATGTCCCTTTTAATTGAGCTGTTCAAAGAAGTACAGTGATTATTTTACATTCATAAAATATATTAGTGACAGAAAGAATAGGAAAATTACCCAATCCTAAATCCTCATGGGAATAGTCTCTTTTTCTAATTTTGTAGGTTGCAATTAAGTGGTATAATATGGAGGGCAAGGTACACATGTGTGTGTCAACTCCATTCACACTGCTACTGAAAGGCAAATGCCCAGTCAAGTTGTATAATTCTGAAAGGAATCAACTGAGCTATCCTGAGTGTTCTCTTCACCCGGCCCACCTCCCTTTTACATACATAGTCATACACAGTCATTACTTTTATCAGAAACTAATCCATTCTGAATAGGCAGCTGTTTTCTCAATAATTGCTGTTCCTTAGGTGAATTCATCAGGCTGTTTTTCTCATTTGGTGAATTTGTTCTGGCAACAGTGCACGCCAGGCATTTGCTCTTTTCCTTTCATGATTTGATTTTATTATTAATCTATTCATTATGTTTATTAGCTCCGTCCATTACTTGAAAGCCTCCGTGCATATTTACAAGTGCTATAAAAATAGACAACCTCAACCATTATAGCATACAGTCTAGTAGGCAGTTCAGACATCAAATGATCCTTCCCTCTACCACCTCTGAATAAAGCTATGTGGGGCCATTGGATTGACTGGCCACACTGACTAGCAAACACATGTTCCAGCCAAATAACAAGATGATGCAAGGAAAAAATTGGTTTGCTTTATGTTCCCTCCACCTAATTCAAATTTAAGGGTTAATTGTTCTTAAAAATTATTAATATATAATTCACAAAATCATAAAATTCAGTGGTTTGTAGTACATTCATAAAGCTGTGTAGCCATAGCCACTGTATAATTTCAGAACATTTTCATAACCTCCAGAAGAAATTCCTACCTACTGGTAGCCACTTGCCTTTCTACTCTTCCTCCTTGCTCTTAGTATGATTTATCTACTTTCTATCTCTACAGATATATTTATTCTGGACTTTTTATTAATAGGTGAACAGAATTATACAATCTGTGACCTTCTGTTCTGGCTTCTTTCCCTTAGCATAATGTTTTCAAGGTTCATCCATGTTTTAGCACTTTATTTTTATGGCTGAATAATGTTCCTTTGTACAGATATACCACATTTTGTTTATCCATTCATTAGCGAAAGGACATTTGGATTTTTACTACATCTTGGATATTATGAATAATTTTACTAGGAGCATTTGTATGGAAATTTTTGTGTGGACATACACTTCACTTCTCTTGGATAGATTCCTAGGTGTGGAATTGCTGAGTCATAACTCTGTATTTAACATTTTGAGAAACTGCCAAATTGTTTTCCAAAGTGGTTGCACCATTTTACATTCCCACCAGCAATGTACAAGGGTTCTAATTTCTCCACATCTTCACCAGCACTTGTTATTATCTCTTTGATTATAGTCACCCTAGTAGATGGGACACGGCATTTCCCTGATTATGCTCATGATTGACTTTTCCCTGATGGCTAATGGTATTGAGCATCTCTACATATGCATGTTGGCATTTGTATATCTCCTTTGTAGAAATATTTATTCAAATCCTGTGTCCATTTTTAAATTCAGTTCTTTTTTTTTTATTGTTAAGCTTTAAGAGTTATTGTTATGAAGAGTTGTGATTTGGAAGTATTTTCTCCAATTCTGTGGATTATCTTTTCACTTTTTTTAATAGTGTCCTTTGAAATGTGAAAGTTTTTAATTCCTTAAGAATCAAAGCTTTAGTTTTTAATTATTTAAAAATTAAAGCTTTAAGAGTTATTGTTATGAAGAGTTATGATTTGGAAGTATTTTCTCCAATTCTGTGGATTATCTTTTCACTTTTTTAAATAGGGTCCTTTGAAATGTGAATGTTTTTAATTCTTTATAAGTCTGATGTATGCATTTTTTCTTTGATTGCTTATGCTTTACTTTTGGTATTATATCTGAGAATCCATTCATAATCCAAGCTTAGGAAAATCATATCTATGTTTCATTTTAAGAGCTTTTATAGTTTTAGCTGTTATATTTAGGTCTTTGATCCATTTCAAGTTAATTTTTATATATGATATTTGCATGTGGCTATCCAATTATTCCAGTAATATTTGTTGAAAGGACTATTCTTTCTCTCACTGAATTATCTTAACACTCTTTTTGGAAATCAATTGACATATAACTGCATGGGCTTATTTCTGGACTGTCAATTCTATTTTATTAATTGAAATATCTTGCTTACTGCAGCCTTGTAGTAAGTTTTGAAACCAGAAAGTGTGAGTTTTCCAATTTGTTCTTTTTCAAGATTATTTGGGTCTCTTGCATTTCCATGTGAATTTTAGAACCAGCTTATAAATTTCTGCAAAAGAGGAAAACGAAGCTGGGTGGAGTGGCTCATGTCTGTAATCCTAGCACGCTGGGAGGCTGAGGTGGGTAGATTGCTTGAGCTCATGAGTTTGAGACCAGCCTGAGCGAGAGTGAGACCCCGTTTCTAAAAATAGCTGGGCCTTGTAGCAGATGCCTTTAGTCACAGCTACATGGGAGGCTGTGGCAAGAGAATCACTTGAGCCCAAGAGTTGAGGTTGCTGTGAGCTATGATGTTATAGCACCCTACCCAGGATGATAAAGATGATAGATACTCCTACTCAAAAAAAAAAAAAAAAAGAAAAGAAAAGAAAAAAGAGGAAAACAGCTGATATTTTAATATTGTATTGACTGTATAGATCAACTTGAGAATATCGCTATCTTAACAATATTCTTCCAATTCATGAACAAAGGATTTCTTTCCATTTATTTATGTCTTTAGTTTCTTTCAGTGACATTCAAGAACAATTCAAAAACTGTTATTATTGAAACAAATAGCTGATGCACAGACATAGAATGAACTAATCTTTCTCTCTTTCTCAGACACACACACACACATATACACTCTGTGTGTGTCTCTTACCCTTACACTCTCATTTTCTCTCTTGGTCATAAAATACCAGAAAAAAAATTGCTTTTAAGAATTTGAAAAAAAAGTCTCATTGTTAACATTTTGAAAAATAAGCACAATCTAAGTATGAGTTCCAGCAATGGTCACTACTACCAGACACAGTCACTATTTTTTATACATCAGTTGTACGTCACTATAGAAATACTAACCCTTTATATTCAATGTACTCAAATTGGTAGACTTTTACATTACAATTAGTAAGCAATAGGCCTTAGTTAGCAGAAGGTTGGCAGTTTTTCTCTCAAACTCACCTGTATATGGAGTTCATTTACTCAGTTAACCTTCTTTATATATAGAATTCTATGAGTGTGTCATAAAACACACATACTCACATACACACACAGGTGGTTCAGCCCTGTTAAGAAAAAAACAGATGTTTACAAAGATAGGCTCTGTTCTCTCAAAAAGCTAACAAAAGGTAACAATCTGTTTAGAAAGACCCCACCCACAGCTGAAGCAGTCTGGCCCATAAAGATCGTACCAAATGGATAGCCAAAGAAGACCTCAGATGAGAGCTGTGTTAATTCACGCCTACCACACACTTTCCATCTCACACTAAAATTTCCATCTGAATGTCTTCAATTAGAAAAGATATTTGGGCATGCGGAATGCGCTCTTCCTATGTGGTCTTGGGGATTGGTTTTCCCTACTGGTCTTCATGGTTATTGCTCCAGGGACGCCCTTCCCAGCAAAGACAGCCACCTCTCCCACATACACGCAGCCTTCAGTTACACACCCTCCTCCTCCTCAGCTTCTTACCATGGT
This sequence comes from Arctocebus calabarensis, assembly GCA_963573935.1. Classification (NCBI taxonomy): domain Eukaryota; kingdom Metazoa; phylum Chordata; class Mammalia; order Primates; family Lorisidae; genus Arctocebus; species Arctocebus calabarensis. The sequence continues at coordinate 28,852 of CAUYON010051714.1, forward strand.
GTGTCAGGGCCTCCTGGGGTATGCAATCCAAACTTGCTGATTCTAGGACATGTCCCCGCAATAATTACTTCACATTTTACTCCCTATCTTCACTCTTCACGAATAGTCTTTTCTCCCATTTTAGCCAGAGATCATACAGCATAAATATTTTTACCCATCTTCTACAACCAGTGTCTTATTTCCGGTTTCAGAGTTAAAGTTTTGCCTTCTCAAACACTCTCCCCTCAATTTTTACCTCTCCTACTTTGTCAGGAAGCTGATTTCAATAAATGAATCCCCACTCTCTTTTTCTTTTTTTTTGAGACAGAGCCTAAATCTGTCACCCTGGATAGAGTGCAGTGGCATCACAGCTCACAGCAACCTCCAATTCCTGGGCTCAAGCGAGTCTCCTGCCTCCGCCTCCCAAGTAGCTGGGACTATAGGCGCCCGCCACAACGCCTGCCTTTTTTTTTTTGGTCGCAGCCATCATTGTTGTTTGGCGGATCCGGGCTGGATTCGAGCTCAGGTGTACGTGGCTGGCGCCTTAGCCTGCTGAGCCACAGGCGCCGAGCCATGAATCCCCACTTTCTTAATCTCTCTCTCTCCTGCCCTTGCCCTCTTTGCTTCCCTCGCTGTCTCTCTCTCCAGGGACTCTTTTCTTTTTATCCTCAAATAAAACAAAGCAAAATAACAAACCACATTTTTTCACCTAGGTACCCATTTTGGTCATTATCCAGTTTTTCTCCTTTGTTTCCAATTTTTTTTGGGTATACAATTTGACTCCATTTTATTCTCTGGTTACCCATTTACTTCTCAATATTATGTAATCTGGCATCAGCCCCCACCACTAAGTTGTTCCTCATCCCTTTTCTCCACTCCATGCTCCTCTATTTTGTGTGAGAGTAGCATAGGGCCTTGCCCTTTTTTTTTTTTTTCTTTGCAGATTTTGGCCAGGGCTGGGTTTGAACCCGGTACCTCTGGCATATGGGGCCAGCGCCTTAGTCCATTGAGCCACAGGCACTGCCCAGGGCCTTGCCCTTTTAAGACTTGCCGAGTAATGCCTTTCTGGACTGCTTCTGCCAGAAAGGGAGGTACGGTACTTTGAACGCCTTCTCATTTTCAGCTTTCCTGAAATTTTCAGTAAATTTTACTTTTCTGAATCTCTTCCCACTTTGATGTCCCTTTTCACCTCCTTATCTGTTTTCCCTTCACCTCCATAGTTAATGGGGTGGACACCTGTGGCTCTGCATGTCCACTGTCAGCTGAAAGGACTTGTTTTCTCAACTTTTATTTGATGATGTCTTTTTGGCAATAGCCACTATCATTGTGACAAGAGTGTAGACGTTTAGCTGAAACTTAGTAAAGTTAGAAAATTGTATCTATCTATTTGAGTTACCAGCATTTAAAAAGATTTATTACAATGTTTCCTTAAATTTTACTTGTTCTAACTTAAGAGGCTCTAGCAGGAACCAAATTGAGATGCAAATGAAGAAGTTCCTTGTTGTCTTTTAGAAATTGAAATGTTCTTATAGATTCTTTTTTTTTTTTATAATTTTATTGAATCATAATTCTGTACATTGGTGCAATCATAGGGCACGATTCATATACATTCAGAAATGTTTTGATCATACTGTTACAGTTAGCCTTCATGGCATTTTCTTGATCACTATATA
>CAUYON010051716.1:0-39942 GCA_963573935.1 Arctocebus calabarensis
ACAGAACATACTCCAAAATTGATCACATCCTAGGTCACAAGTCCAACCTCAGCAAATTCAAAAGAATAGAAATTATTCCTTGCATCTTCTCAGACCACCATGGAATAAAAGTTGAACTCAATAACAACAAGAATATGCATAATCATACAAAAACATGGAAGCTAAATAACATTAGGCTGAAGGATAGATGGGTCATTGATGAGATTAAAAAGGAAATCAAATTTATGGAATAAAATGATAATGAAGACACGAATTATCAGAATCTCTGGGATAATGCAAAGGCATTTGTAAGAGGGAAATTATGCACTTGCAAGCCTTCATCCAGAAAACAGAAAGAGAGGAAGTTAACAACTTAGTGGGACATCTTAAGCAACTGGAGAAGGAAGAACATTCTAACCCCAAACTGAGCAGAAGAAAAGAAATAACCAAAATTAGAGCAGAATTAAATGAAATTGAAAAGAAAAGAATTATAGAACAGATCAATAAATCAAAAAGTTGTTTTTTGAAAAGGTCAATAAAATAGATAAACCTTTGGCTAACCTAATCAGGAAAAAAAGAGTAAAATCTCTAATTTCATCAATCAGAAATGGTAAAGATGAAATAACAACAGATGCCTCAGAAATTCAAAAAATCCTTAACGAATATTACAAGAAACTCTACTCTCAAAAATATGAAAATCTGAAGTAAATTGATCAATACTTGGAAGCAGGCCACCTACCAAGACTTAGCCAGAACGAAGTGAAAATGTTGATCTGGCCTATATCAACTTCTGAAATAGCATCAGCTATACAAAATCTCCCTAAAAAGAAAAGCCTGGGACCATATGGCTTCATGTTAGAATTCTATCAAACCTTTAAAGAGGAACTATTACCTATATTACTAAACCTCTTCCAAAATATAGAAAAAGATGAAACACTACCCAAAACATTCTATGAAGCAAACATCACCTTGATTCCTAAACCAGGGAGAGACTCACAAGAAAAAAAAATTATAGACTAATATCACTAATGAATATTGATGAAAAATACTCAACAAGATACTTACAAACAGAATCCAACAACACATCAAACAAATTATACACAATAACCAAGTGGGGTTTATCCCAGGGTCCCAAGGCTGGTTCAATATATGCAAATCTATAAATGTAATTCAGCACATAAACAAATTAAAAAAATAAAGGTCATATGATTCTCTCAATTGATGATGAAAAAGCTTTTGACAATATCCAGCATCCCTTCATGATCAGAACACTTAAGAAAATTGGTATAGAAGGGACATTTCTTAAACTGATAGAGGCCATCTACAGCAAACTCATAGCTAATATTACAATGAATGGAGCTAAATTGAAATAATTTCCACTTAGATGAGGAACCAGGCAAGGTTGCACATTATCTCCACTGCTCTTTAACATTGTAATGGAAGTTTTCCTCAATCAGGGAAGAAAATGGCGATCAAGGGTATCCACATAGGGTCAGAAGAGATCAAACTTTCACTCTTCACAGACGATATGATTGTATATCTGGAAAACACCAGGAATTCTACTACAAAACTTTTAGAAGTGATCAAGGAATACAGCAATGTCACAGGCTATAAAATCAACACCCATAAATCTGTAGCCTTTATATATACCAACAATAGCCAAGCTGAAAAATCCATCAAGAATTCTATACCTTTCACAGTAGTGCCAAAGAAGATGAAATATTTGGGAGTTTACCTAACAAAGCATGTGAAAGATCTCTGTGAAGAGAACTATGAAACTTTAGGAAAAGAAATAGACAGAAATATTAACAAGTGGAAAAAAATAGCATGCTCATGGCTGGGAAGAATCAACGTTGTTAAAATGTCTAGAGTACCCAAAGCAATATATACTTTTAATGCAATTCCTATTAATGCTCCATTGTCATATTTTAAAGATCTTGAAAAAATAGTATTTCCTTTTATATGGAATCAGAAAAAACCTCAAATAGCCCAGACATTACTCAGAAATAAAAACAAAGTAGGAGGAATCAAGCTACCAGACCTGAGACTGTACTATAAATCGATAGTGATCAAAACAGCATGAAAGTATCACAAAAACAGAGAGGTTGATGCTTGGAACAGAATAGAGAACCAAGAGATGAATCCAGCTACTGGATTCCAATTATTTGATCTTTGTTGACAAGCCAATGAAAAACATTCAGTGGGGAAAATACTCCCTATTTAACAAATGGTGCTGGGTGAACTGGCTAGCGATCTGTGGAAGACTGAAACTGGACCCACAACTTTCACCATTAACTAAGATAGATTGTCACTGGATTAAAGACTTAAACTTAAGACATGAAACTATAAAAATTCTAGAAGAAAGTGCATAGAAAACTCTTGAAGGAATTGGCTTGGGTGAATATTTTATGAGGAGGACTCCCCAGGCAATTGAAGCAGGATCAAAAATACACTACTGGGACTTGATCAAACTAAAAAGTTTCTGCACAGTCAAGAATATAGTAAGTATAGCAAGCAGACAATCCTCAGAAGGGGAGAAAATATTTGCAGGTTATACCTCCAACAAAGGTTTAATAACCAGAATCCAAAGAGAAATGAAACATATTAGCAAGAAAAGAACAAGTGATCCCATCTCAGGGTGGGCAAAGGATTTGAAGAGAAACTTCTCTAAAGAAGACAGATGCACAGCCTACAGATACATGAAAAAATGCTCACCATCCTTAATCATCATAGAAATGCAAATCAAAACTACTTTGAGATATCACCTAACTCCAGTACAATTAGCCCACATAACAAAATCCCAAAACCAGAGATGTTGGCGAGGATGTGAAGAAAAGGGAACACTTCTACATTGCTGGTAGGAATGCACACTAATACTTTCCTTTTGTAAGGATGTTTGGAGAATACTTAGAGATCTAAAAATAGACCTGCTATTCAACCCTATAATTCCTTTACTTGGTATATACCCTGAAGGCCAAAAATCACATTATAACAAAGACATCTGTACCAGAATTTTCATTGCAGCCCAATTCATAATTGCTAAGTCATGGAAGAAGCCCAAGTGCCCATCGACCCACGAATGGATTAATAAATTGTGGTACATGTATACCATGGAATGCTATGCAGCCTTAAAGAAAGATGGAGACTTTACCTCTTTCATGTTTACATGGATGGAGCTGGAACATATTCTTCTCAGCACAGTATCTCAAAAATTGAAGAAAAAGTATCTAATGTACTCAGCCCTACTATGAAGCTAATTTATAGCTTTCATATGAAGGCTATAACCCAGTTATAGCATAATAATATGGGGAAAGTGGCCAGGGAGGGGAGGGGAGGGAGGAGAATGGGTGGAGGGAGGGTAAATGGTGGAGCCATACCTATGGTGCATCTTAGTCCAGTTCACACAAAACTTACTAATTGCAGAATACAAATGTCTTCATACAATAACTAAAAAAATGACTTGATGGCTATGTCAAACAGTTTGATGAAAATGGTTCAGATTGCATATGAAAACAGCACATTGTACCCCTTGATTGCACTAATGTACTCAGCTATGATTCAACAATAAAAAAAAAAATAAGAAAAAAAAATAAAATTTACAGAAAAGTAGAAAAAAATAAAAGAATTATGTGTTTCGGGATCACCTTTGTCTCAGTTGATTGGGCGCTGGCCCCATAATCCAAGGGTGGTGGGTTCAAACCTGGCCCCAGCCAAGCTGCAACAACAACAACAACAACAAAATAGCTGGGCGTTGTGGCAGGCACCTGTAGTCCCATCTACTTGGGAGGCTGAGGCAAGAGAATCTCCTGAGCCCTAGAGTTGGAGGTTGCCGTGAGCTGTGAAACCATAGCACTCTACCTAGGGTGATAAAGTGAAACTCTGTCTCTACAAAAAACAAAAAAAATTATGTGTTCCACTTCACTTCAGGTTAATACAAAAGTTGTAAAATCTCCATCTTGTTTCATAGCTGAATAGTATTCCATGCTATACACATACCACAGCTTTTTAATCCATTCTTGGGTTTGGTGGGCATTTAGGTTGTTTCCATATTTTAGCACTTGTACTACACTGTGAGCTGCGATACACAGTGTATGCAAGTGCTCTTATGGTGAAAGGATTTTTTTTTCTTCTGGATCAATGCCCATTTATGGGACAGCAGGATCAAATGGGAGGACTAGTTTGAGTTCTTTGAGGACTCTCCATGCTTCCTTGCAAAATGGGTATATTAGTTTGCAGTCCCACCAGCAGTAAAAAAGTGTTCTCTTCTCTCCACGTCCTTGCCAGAATCTCCAGTTTTGAGATTTTGTGACGTGGGCCATTCTCGCTGGGGTTAGATGATATCTCTTGGTGATTTTAATTTACATTTCTGTAATAATTTGGAATGATGAGCATTTTTCTATACGTTTGTTAGCCATTCATCTGTGTTCTTTACAGAAAGTTCTATTCATCTCTCTTGCCCATTGATATAAGGGATTGTTGGCTCTTTTCATGTTGATTAATTTGAGTTCTTGGGAGATCCTGATTATAAAGCTTTTGTCTTATTAAAAGTATTCAAATATCCTTTCCCATTATGCAGGTTGTCTGTTAGCTTTAGTTGTTATCTCCTTAGCTGTACAGAAGTTTTTCAGTCTAATTAAGTCTCATTTGTTTATTTTGTTGTTTTTGTAGTTACCACTGAAGTCTTCTTCATAAAGTCTTTCTCTAGGCTGATATCTTCAAATGTTTTTCCCATGCTTTCCTTGATGATTTTTATTATTTCATGCCTTAAATTTAGGTCTTTTATCTGTCTTAATCAATTTTTGTTAGTGGAAAAAGTTACAGGTCCGGTTTCAGTCTTTTACATGTGGATATCCAGTTCTCCAAGCATCATTTATTGAATGCAGATTCTTTCCCCCACAGTAAGTTCTTCTTTGATTTACCAAAGATTAGGTGGCTATAAGGTGTTAGCTTCATCTCATGGTTTTCTATTCAATACCAGATGTCTATGTCTCTATTTTTGTGCCAATACAATGCTGTTTTGATCACTATGGCCTTGTAATACAGCCTAGTGTCTGGTAGGCTTATGCCTCCAGCTTGGTTTTTATTGCTAAGAAATGCTTTAGCTCTATGAGTTTTTTTCTGGTTCCGTACAATGCAAAGACATATTTTATCCAAGGCTTGAAGTTATAATGTTGGTATTTTAATAGGAATGGCATTGAATCTGTAGATTGCCTTGGGAAGCAAAGACATTTTAACAATATTGATTCTTCCCAGTCACGAGCATGGTATGTTCTTCCATTTGTTAAAATCTTCTGCTATTTATTTTCTTAGAGTTTCATAATTTTCTTTATAGTGGTCCTTCACCTCTTTTGTTAGGTATATTCCTAGGTATTTCTTTTTCTTTTTCTTTTTTTTCTTTTTTGTAATTAAAATGGCTTTATTACAACTGGGTGCAGTTGGTGTAGGATTTTTAACTGGGGAGAAATCCACCATATTTCATTTTCTATGAAGCTACTGTGAAGGGGGTTGTGTCCTTGGTTAGCTTCTCATCTTGGCTGTTATTGCAATATGCAAAGGCTACTGATTTGTGGACATCAATTTTATATCCTGAGACATTACTGTATTTTTTTGTCACATCCAGGAGTCCTGTAGCTGAGTCTGAGATTATCTAAGTATAAGATCATATGGTCAGCCAAGAGAGAGAGTTTGGCCTCCTCTTCTCCCATCGGCATGCTATTTATTTCCTTCTCTTGGCTGATTGTATTGGCTGGAACTTCTAGCACTATGTTGAACAGTAGTGGCGATAGAGGACATCTTTGTCTGCTTCCATTTCTACATGAACAAGCTTTCAATTTTACTCCATATGGTAAAATACTAGTTATGAGTTTTTTTGTAGATGGCTTCAGTCAGTTTAAGAAATGTGCCACTCTTGCCTGTGTTGTTCAGTGCTCAAATTAGAAAAGGATGCTGGATTTTATCGAATGCTTTTTCTACATCTATTGAGAAGATCATATGGTCTTTGTTTTTGCTTCTGATGACATTTATGGACTTGCATATGATCAACCAGCCATGCATCTCTTGGATGAATCCTACTTGATTATAGTGTATGACTTTTTTGAGGAGAAGCTGTAACTAATTGGCTAGAATTTTGGTGAGAATTTTTGCATCTGTTATGAAGTTAGTCTGGGTCTGAAGTTCTCCATTTTAGTTTGATCTTTAGAGAAGTCAGTCTGGGTCTAAAGTTCTCCTTTTTAGTTTGATCTTTCCCTGGTCTTAATATCAGAATGATGTTTGCTTCATAGAATGTGTTGGGGAAGATTTCTTTCTCTTCAATTTTTTGGAATAATTTCTGCAGTATGAGAGTAAGCTCTTCTTTGAAGGTTTTCATAGAATTCTAGTGTGAAGCCATCTGGACCAGGGCACTTTTTTGTTGAGAGTTTTTATTTCTTTGATATCAGTGCTTGAAATTGGTCTTTTCAGGAGATATGTTTCTACCTGGCTAAGTCTACAGAGAGAGTGTGATTCCAAATATCTATCTATTTCCTTCACATTGTCAAATTTCTGGGCATAGAGTTTCTTGTAGTATTCAGAGATAATCTCTTGTATTTCTGTGGCATCTGTTTTTATTTCCCCTTTATTGCTTCTGATTTAGGTTACTAGAGACTTTACTGTTCAATTTGTAGTTAGTCTGGCCAAAGGTTTATCTATTTCATTTATTTTTTTAAAAATCCTTCTTTCATTAATTTTTCTGATTCAATCTTTTGTTTTGAATTTCATTAATATCAGATATAATTTTGAATATTTATTTTCTTCTACTGGGTTTAGGATTAGATTGTTCTACTTTTTCCAATTCCATAAGATAGTTTGTCAGTTTGTTGATGTGCTTTCCTTCTGTTTTTCAGATATAGGCATCTAATGCAACAAATTTTTCTCTCAGGACAGCTTTTGTCGTATCCCATAGGTTTTGGTAGCTTGTATCTTCATTGTTGTTATGCTCAAAGAAGTTAAAAATTGCCTCTTTTATCTCTTCCTGTACTCAGCTGCCATTCAGCATAAAGTTATTTAATTTCTATGTCTTTATGTGGAGTTGAATACTTTTGTTGGACTTGAGTTCCACCTTTAACACCTAGTAGTTTCAGAAGATACAAGGTAAAATTTCAATTCTTTTGATTCTGTTGAACTTTGCTTTGTGTCCTAAGATATGATCAATTTTGGAGAATGCTCCATGGGCCAATGAGAAGAACATATATTCTTTAGCTTTGGGATGGAGTCTTCTATATAGGTCTGTCAAACACAATTGTTCTAGGGTCACAATTAAGTCCTTTGTATCTTTGTTTAATTTCTGTTTAGAGGATCTGTCCAGTTCAGTAAGCAGAATGTTAATGACCCATGCGATTATGGTGTTAAGGGATATCATATTGCTCACACTAATTAAGATCTGTTTCAGAAATCTGGGACCATTTTAGTTGGCTGCATAAATATTTAGAATTGAAATGTCTTCTTGTTGTATTTTTTCCCTTGACCAATATGAAGTGTTTATCATTGTCTTTTTTTCCTTTAGATGCTTTGAATGCACTTGATTCCAAAAATAAGTTTGCAATCCCTCTTTCCTTCTGAATTCCAATTACCTGAATAATTGTCTTCCATCTCTTAACTCTGTGTTTTAATTTGTCATTTGAGGCTAAGTGGATTTCCTGCAAATAGCAAATGAATGGCTTATTTTTGTTATCCATCAGCCAGTCTATCCCTCTTCAGTGGGAAATTCAAGCCATTAACATTTATTGAGATAAATGATAAGTGTGGTGGCATTCTAGTCATCTTATTTTGTGAAAAGTCCATTGCTTAGCTTTATCTTTTGCATCATTGTGGAAGCTAGGTTTTGTCCTTTAGTTTATGACTGCTTACTTGGCTGGCAGTCCATTGTGTCAGTGTATAGAATAGGTCAAAATATTTCCTGTACATCTGGTATTGCTGTGGCAAACTTTCTTGATGTTTGCCTATTAGTGAAAGATTTGGTATCTTTACCAACTTTAGAGCTTAGATTATAGGGATATAGAATTCTTGGCTGGAAATTGTTTTGTTTAAGTAGATGAAGGTAGATGACTATTATCTTCTGGCTTGAAAACTTTCATTTGAGAATTATGCAATCACTCTGAAGGATTTTCCCAAGTAGGCCAATAGGTGCTTACTCTTTGTGACCTGCAGAATCTATTCTTTTGTCTTGATTTTGGACAGATTCATTGAAATGTGTCTTGGAGAAGCTCAATTTGCGTTGAGATAACCTGGAGTCTGATATCCTTCTGAAAGGAGTGTGTCAGAATCTTTGGTGATATTTGGGAAATTTTCATTTATAATATTCTCCACTATGGCTTCCATTCCACTGGTGCATCCTTCTTCCCTTTCTGAAATAACTATAACTCATAGGTTTGAACACTTTCTGAAGTCCCATAATTTTGTCAGTGAACATTTTGCTTTCTCTCTCTTTTTCTCTGACTCTTTAACTATCTAAGTTAACTCAAGACCTTTGTCCTCTACCTCTGAGATTAAATCTTCTGTATGCTTTAATCTGTTATTGATACATTCTACTGCATCTTTAAGTTCCCCAATTAACTGCTTCAATTCCTTTAGCTCTCCTATATCCTTTCTATCGGCTGCATGTCATTCATCGCTTCTGAGATTCTGTGTTTTGCATTCCCTTGTCATTATTTCCCACTTTCTCAGCAATTTTCTTCATTCTTTTTATCATCCATATTTTAAATTCCCCTTCTCTCATTTCTAACTTTTTTTTTTTTATGTGTGGAATCCTCTGCAGCAGCTGCCCCATGCTCCCTTAGGGTGGGGGTTGCTCTGTTCTGGCTTTTCATGTTTCCAGGATTTTTCTCCTGTATCTTCCTTGTGAGAGTTTTCTTTTATCTGTTTCCTTACCCTAATTTTTTTTCACTTCCTCTTGCTGTTTAAGTTACCATGCCTCTGACCTAAGGTGTTGATGTGGTCTTTTTGTACAGGGCTAAAAGAATGAGTAGAGTGAAGAGCAAGAAGGAGAAAAAGGTGAAAAAAATGAAAAAAGCAAAAGGAAAAGGGGTGAGTAAAAGGGGAGATTGATAAAGAGAAGAGAGGCCCAGACATAGGGAGACAGGAGTGAGGGTGTAAAGTAGGGTACTCTGACTCACACCTTAAATACCTCCAATCTCTGGGGGTGCTGGGTTGGGTGATTCTCATGAGATCCATAGCTCTTTGCAAGCCTGAGCAGATACAGTACCCCACCTCAACCAGGAAGAGAAAAAAAAAAATACTACAGAACACACCAAACCAACCAAACAAAAAAACTTACAGGCTAAATTTGGGGAAAGAACCAAATACCATGGGCAGAAAAACTAGCAAAAATTAAATTGTTATTATTAAAGAATGCAACAATAAAAAATTATATTTACACTAGAAAAATGAAGAAACATAATAAAAGTCTAGGCAGAAAATTTGAAATAAAAAGAAAGAAAAGGAAAAAAAAACAAAGCAATATATGTAGCTTGCTGAATATCTTCTGGGCAATAGTTGATCTCCTGGAGTATGAGATGCTAATCACAATGCTAATACAGCTATATAAGATGGATACTGGAGGCCTCTTCTGATTACTTTCCCCTCTAACCTCACAAGGTTGAGAGCCTGAATCTCCCCTCAGCCTGCTTAAAAGACACTTTAAACCATTATCCATGGCTAAGCAGGTGCTTTCCCAGGAAAGAATGTATGCTGGGATCTCCGCTAAAGGAGCTGTTTACTTATCCTTACTCTATGCCCCTGAGGGCCAAGGCTGCAAGGCAGCTCTTTTATTGCCAAAAAATGAAATCCCTGCTCTTTTCCAGTGTCTCTGCCTTTGCCTCTGGGCACTGATCAAAATCACTTGATCACTCGCCCAATTTCTCCCAACACAGCCTCACTTTGGGACCCTGAGAATGGAGCCTGCAGAAGCCTACAATGCCTGTGATTGACCTCCAGCCAAACAATGAAAGTGGTTTTTTTGTCCCAGTGACCTAGTCCTGGGCTCTGGACACTGCTCAAAATTACTTTCACACTCGCCCAAGGTCTCCCCCAAGGTAGCTCAACCAAGTGCACAAGTCCAAAAAAAGAAAAGAAGCCACAGAGAAGGCCGTCCCTGTCTGTAATCTTGCTGTTTCTATAGCTACAACTGCAGCATCCTACATGGCCTCAGGCTGAACTCAATGACTTGCCTATTATCCACTGATTTTGTCCTCCTCCTTGGGTCAAGAAGTCTCTTGCTGCCTCCTTGCATCCCCAAAGGGTTTTTTTGGGGGCAAATCCCACAAGCCTGAGGTACCTGGAGTCTTCTCTCTCAAATCTCACCATGCCCAGTTGCAAAGAAGCTGTTACTCAGCTACCATCTTGCATCAAAACTTAGGGATAGTTCTATTACTAAAATTATAGAGGGGAGAATGAATACCAAAAAGTAGCCATCTCTACAGATCCCAGTTGTTGACTGAACATGCATTCATCACTGAGATCCAGCCATTGCTAGAGATGTGATAAGCCTATGAGGGACATTGTTTTGTTTTGTATTGTTGCATGTAAATGTTCAGGAGTCTTCTGGGAAAAAGCTCACCCTAGGAGGTTAGTTCAATAACAATTCATCAACTGCTGAGAAGAAATATGTTAAACACAGCATTATAAATGACATTTGTTTTTGTTCCAAGCTTCAGATCTTTGGTATTCATTTCTAAGTCTTTCAAGGACACTGTAAAAAAGATGAAATAGATGTTTTCATGGAAGCCTCTAAAGAAATGAGGATACCAAGTGTGACAAAGTATAACACCAAATAATGAAGCCATGTGTTTCTCTTATCTTCTAGCATATATAGCTTGGTGCATGTATATATTAATGTATCCCACCATAGAAAGTAGAAACCTTACTAGTTAGTAAAGGCTCAAAGATTTTGCTCTTTACTATTTTCAACAGTATGTATTGTTTATTAAGCAATTCTTATGTGCCACAAACTGTATTGAAAACTTTTATATGTGTGAGGTATTATCTCCTTTAATCCTTGGAAAAATTGTAGAAGTTGTTCTACAAAACTGAGAACCAGCAAAAGAAAGCCAAAAGCTAGGAGAATATATATCCATGATTTAACTCAGTTCCCTCTCAAGTTCACATCTGCAATGTATAATCACTATGTTGCATGAAATCATGAAAGAACAAATAAAAAAATCCTAATAAAAATGAAAGAATATTGACATCCTTAAACATTGTGAAAGAAAGAAGACTACCGAAGTGAATTATTGTAAACATCTAGTGCAATGTGACCTAGAAAAACACAAACTGGAAATTGTCCATTTAATGATAACTTCAAGTAACTATGTTAAGAACATTGGAAAATTTTCAAAGGATACTATCTAAACACATGGAAAATAATTAACCGTTCTTACCTGAAATTAAAAATAATAGGAATTTAGGGTTGGGCACTGTGGCTCACATCTGTAATCCTAACGCACTGGGAAGCTGAAGTGGGTAGATTGATCTCAGGAGTTGAAGACTACCCTGAGCAAGAGTGAGACTAACTTTATATTAAAAATAGAAAAAATAGGTGGGAATTACTGTAGGCACCTGTAGTCCCAGTTACTTGAGAAACTGAGGGAAGAGGATAACTTGAGTCCAAATAATTTGAGGTTACCATGAACTATAATGATGTCATAGCACTCTACCCAGGGCCACAGAGTGAGACTTTATTTAAAAAAAAAATAGCAGGAATTAAGTAATTTCCTAGAATATAACTCTTTTCAAAAGGGACAAGCAAACAGTTTTTATTTAAGAAGGTATATTCATCTAGAGACAGAGAGGGAGTTACCGATGAACTCTAGTGGTCCAGTCAACATGCATAATGCATATTCTAGTGCTATCTTTCCCAGAGTGTTCAGTTTATAGTATTATATTTTGAGATTCATTTTGGTATTTGTCCTTTGTGACAATTTGGCTATTATTACTTAAGTGGAAATTCAATTTTTATAAAAAATATGTAATTTGTAAAAGCTTCCTATTTTTAGAAATATGAGTTCATTAAGTTATTTTAAACATAATGTTGATAATTACACTTTCTATTAATAAATTTTGTATGTTATTTGTAATATTTGTTAAGTCTTTTAAAATTACATTTTTGTATATCACTTATTACATGCTCACTTATTATTTTCATTACAAAGTTGGAATCTAAGAACAAATTGCTAATGAAACCTAACTTAAATTATTTTGTATATGTCTTGGTGCCCGTAGCATGGTGGGTAGGGTGCCAGCCACATACACCGAGGCTGACAGGTTTGAACCTGGCCCGGGCCAGCTAAACAACAATGACAATTGCAACAACAACAACAAAAAAAAATAGCCAGGCATTGTGGCAAGTGCCTGTAGTCCTATCTACTTGGGAGACTGAGGCAAGAGACTCACTTAAGCCCAAGAGTTTGAGGTTGCTATGAGCTGTGATGCCACAGCACTCTACTGAGGATGACATAGTGAGTCTCTGACTCAAAAATAACATTATTTGGCATAATTCACTTGTAGAACACAATTTGATTTACAGACTACTGTCCATCAGGAAAACATCCATTCATAGAGTGAAGGCTGACTTTGATATCTATTTATGTCTCTATAATTTTATGGTGTATTTATTTGGAAAAGGACATGCAGTTGTTGAAATATCATTAATCATAAAAGTGACCCAATGAAATGAATTGTAATTTGTAAAATGAGATGAAAAATTTCCCGAGATTTACCATTGGTATTTGTGTAACATTGGGCTAGTTACTTTCCCACTTTAGGTCTTAGTTACTCCATATAAAAGTCCTCTATGGGGTGGGCTGAATGCCCTTTTTTGGCCCATTCATATCTATGCTCTACTCTCATCTGTGCATCTACCCCAACCAGAATAGAGTGTATAGCTGGGTTTGGCCAATGAGGTGCCCAGGAAAGAGATAAGGGAGGAGGAGATGGTGAAGTTAGGGTATTCATCACCCCCATTTACTGTCTTGTGAGGATGAGTTTTGCATTAAATGGGCTGCATCTTCATTTTGTCCTTCTTCCCTCCTTTGATAGATGTACATGGTACATACATGTATTTTTACATGGTGTGTAACAATTGCAATGTTTTTGCTAGCAAAACAAATTTCTATATTGTTACAGTTCTAATGTACTATGCTACAAAATCTGCATCTTCTATGATTAAGTTTTTTCTATTAAACAAATCTCAAATTCCCGATATGAGTATGCCATCTGTTTCAGGCAAGTATCCTAGCTGATAGAAAGATTACACAATGCTCTTAATCTGAGCATGCTCTGGATTGGACAATTTACCCTAAAGATAGTGCTGGCCATTTTTTTTTTTCTGTATTGAAAATGGAAGAAGGTACAAAGGTCAGAGACTGAAATAGAATAGCATTATATTCGGTAGAGAAATGATCTTTCTGAAGAGATAATTTGAGTCTGGATTAGGAGGATTCTTAACAACAAATTTAGGGCACTATGTCCAAATACTGGAATGCAAGGGATATGCAGCTATATTTGTAGGGTCCCATAGTGAATGATAAAAATAAGACTTTGTGGTGAGGTTTTAGAAAGCTAAATTTTTCTAGTTAAAAAATTGCTGTACAGATATAAATCACATCTAAGTTTTTGGTGTTGAAATGTCTTTTATTTTAATAAATGATAGAATCAGTAGAAGTAGATATTTTGTTTATTTGTTTTGTTTTAATGGACCTGCTGGCAAAACAAAGATCTGACCCCATGAAAAGATCAAAGATCAAAGCTGATCAAAGATCCCCATGAAAAAACTTGTATCGGTCTGTATGATCCATGGTCTGAGAAACAGAACATGATCTTTTATTTTAACGAATAATAGAATCAGTAGAAGTAGATATTTTTGTTTATTTGCTTGTTTTGTTTTAATGGACCTGCTGATGAAACAAAGAGCTAACCCCCATGAAAGATCAAAGATCAAGGCTGATTAAAGATCTCCATGAAAAAACTTGTATTGGTCTATAAGATCCATTGTCTGAGAAACAGTAGGAAAGGCTGCCATCTTTCTAGAGATTTCAGTGTTGAGTTCTTCTGAGGCAGAGTGCTAGAGGATGCACTTTTGTATACATGTTTCTTTGCGTTCCTCTTCTTACTCCTTTTGGGCTGTAAGGCCAAGAAGCATGAATGACAGCTTTTTCAGCCTTATTAACAAGTTTCCATGACTTCACATATCTTGATTCCAGGCTATGGAAGCAACAGGAGTCTTTTATTTGTTGTTGTTGTTTTTATTTTGTTTTATTACAATTTCATTTTTAAAGTGAAAGAAAAAAATTGTGTTTCACAGTACTTACCAATGATTTAGCCAAGCCTCAGTGAAAATTACAAATTTTTTAGGGCCCAAAATATATTATCCTTATGACTAAACTCCCCCATCATCTCTCTGACAGTATATTCACTTTGTTGAGTCTCTTGGTAGACTCAGGGGTGGTTGTTTCCTTTTACGTTTTCACCTCCTTCTCTGATCTAATTGCTTGGTCCATATAGAAGGATTGTTCCTTAACAGAAAGGAAATTTTACCTGGCAACAAAGGCCAACTCAAGAAGTTGATTAGCAATGGGGATTTGCCAGAGCCCATTATGTCTTCCATACTGCATAAAACCATAGGCTGTCAAAGCTGGAAAGAACTATTTGGTATGACCGGCTTCTATCCTGGAGGTCATGGATCCAAGAATCATAGTAAGGATTCAATATATAATTACATTTCTAAACTGAATAATTTGTCTTAAGGAACTATAATTTTTCAAAGATTTGTAGATATGAATATGATACAGTTAATGTAAATTTTTCTAAATTTCTATTTTCTCAATAAATTTACACTAAAATATTGATAATAATCTTACTTATGACTTCATAATTTTTAAACTAAAAAAAAAGAGATAATTGAGAAAAGACTGCCATGATACTTTGTTAATTGAAAAATTCAGGTGAGATGGGGAAGAGGCAAGATGGCTGACTAAAGCCAGTTTTCAGCAGAGGTTCGCTTCCAGAGGGAGAAATAATGGCCCGAACCAATACAATAAAGTAGATGATCAGGAGCTGAGCTGAGAGAGAATATTGATAGGTTCACATCAACCTTGCTAATGCAAACTGGGACTCCAAGGAAACAAATTTCAGCTGAGATTTCAACCCAAAGTCACTGCTCCACTAGGATTGGTCAGGGTCTAGCTAAATAGAAGACAAACCCACCTAGCTCCATCATACCAAGCAGGTCCCCAGTGTCTCAGGCAGTAGTACTGAGCGGGACCTTGGTAAAGCAATGAGGAATAGCCACAGTCACCAGTCCCAGCATTCTGGTAAAGGGCTGGTTAATTACATCTCCAGGGACCTTCAATTTAATTCCACCTTACCAGTCTCACTAAACAAATGGTGAAAAATAACCATGGGGTGGAATCCACACAAAAACTCAGGCAACATGAACAACCAGAGTAGATCAACTCCCCCAAAGTATGACAAAGGAAACGCAGGAGAAGATCCCATTCATAAACAAATGGCTGAGTTGTCAGAAATTGAGTTCAGAATTTGAATAGTTCAATTGAGTAACAGAATTGAACTAAAATTGGAAGTAGAAGTTCAAGGAGTAAATAAAAAATTGTCTCAGGAATTCAATGAATTCAAAGATAAAATCACAAAGATTTTTGACATTGAGGCAAGATTTTGCATCTCTCAAAGACTTGAGAAATACAGTAGAAGCCCTTAGTAATAGGATGGAACAAGCAGAAGAAAGGATCTTGGACATTGAAGATAACAGTTTTTAACACTCCCAAATCCTCAAAGATGAATAGAAACGGAGAGCAAAGACAGATCATTTCCTGAGAGAGTTGTAGGACCACTCCAGAAAAGCAAACATTCGCCTTGTTGGAATTTCTGAAGGTGATGAGAATGATCTGAAAGTTGCAGACAGAACTCCACTCCAAGAGATTGTAGAGGAAAACTTTCCAGACATTCTAAGAGATACTGAAATTCAGATAGTAGTTAATTTCAGTACTCCAACACGACTCAATCCAAAATAATGCATCCCCTAGACACATTGTAATTAACTTCACCAAAGTTAATATGAAGGATAAAATCCCCCAATCAGCAAACTTAAGAAAATCATAAGCTACAAGAGGAAGAATATTAGAATGTTTGCAGATATTTCTGCTGAAACTTTACAAGTCAGAAGATGATGGTCATCAACTTAAACTCTCCTAAAACAAAACAAATTTCAGCCCAGGATACTGTATCCAGCTAAACTGAGTTTCATTTATGATGGAGAAGTCAAATACTTTGATGACATTCACAATTTGAAGAAATATGCCATAGCTAAATCAGCCCTTCAAGATATTCTCAAATCCATCATCCATAGCGACCACCACAATGCTCTACCACCAAAAAAAACTCACTCAAAAATTATTGATCAAAACTCAACAGCAGTGAAAGGATTAAAATTAACAGGAATGGCTTAAATTTTTCAATAAAGAGGCACAGCTTGACTAACTGAATACAAAAATTCAGGTCACATATCTGCTACATACAAGAATCTCATCTTATCTTAAAGGCTAAATATAGACTCAGGGTGAAGGGATGGAAATCTATAATTCATGCAAATGGAAAACAGAAAAAACAGAGGTTGCAAGTTTACTTGCAGGTACATCAGGCTTTAAACCAAAAAAAAAAAAAAAAATTAGGAAAGACAAGGATGGTCACTTCATATTTGTTAAAGGAAACACTCAAAATGATGCAATATCAATTAACATTTATGCACCTCACAAAAATGCTCCTCAATTTATAAGAGAAAGTGTAATAGAGTTGAACAATTTGATATCCTCCAGCACCATAATAGTCAGAGATTTTAACACCCTTTTGGCAATGTTGGATAGATCCTCCAAGAAGAAACTAAGCAAATAAATTGGGGAATTAAACTTCACCATACAACAATAGAATTTAATAGACATCTACAGAACATGTCATCCTAACAAAGTTGAATGCACATTCTTCTCATCATCCATGGAATATCCTCCAAAATTGATCACAACTGAGGTTAAAAGGCCAACCTCAGCAAACTTAATTTAAAAAATGGAAATTATTCCTTGTATTTTCTCAGATCACCACAGAATAAAATTTGAACTCACCAATAACAGGAATCTGTAGACTCATACACCCTGTAGAAGACTGAAACTGGACCTTCACCCTTCAACATTAACAAACATAGGCTGTCATTGGATGAAACATTTAAACTTAAGACATGAAACTATAAAAATACTAGAAGAAAGTAGAGGAAAGAACTTGAATAAATCAGCCTGGGAGAATGTTTTATGAGATGGACCCCAGGCAATTGAAACAACACCAAAAATATATTACTGGCATCTAATAAAACGAAAAGGCTACTACACAGACAAGAATACAATAAATAAAATAAGCAGACAGCACTCAGAATGGGAGAAGATATTTGCAGGTTATGTCTCTGACACAGATTTAATTACCAGAATCCAGAGAACTCAAACATATCAGCATGAAAAGAACAAGTGATCCCATTTCAGGGTGGGCAAGGTACTTGAATAGAAACTTCTCTCAAGAAGACAGGCACACAGTCTACAGACACATGAAAAAAATGCACATCATCCTAAATCATCATAGAAATGCAAATCAAAACCACTTTGAGATATCATCTAACTCCAGTAAGTGTAACCCACATCACAAAATCCTAAAGCCATAGATGTTGGTGTGGATGTTAAGAAAAGGGAACACTTCTACACTGCTAATGAGAATGCAAACTAATACGTTCCTTTTGGAAAGATGTTTGGAGATATCTTAGAGATCTATAAATAGACCTGCCATTTGATCCTGCAATTCTTCTACTAGGTATACATCCAGAAGACCAAAAATCACTTTATAACAAAGATATTTGCACCGGAATGTTTATTGCAGCCCATTTCATAATTGCTAAATCATGGAAGAATCCCTAGTGCCCATCAACCCATGAATGGATTAATAAATTGTGATAAATGTACACCACGGAATATTATGCAGCCTTTAAAAAAGATGGAGACTTTGGAGGTGGAGCATGATGGTGGATAGGACAGACATGTAACCCATCTCTCCCAAGTCAACAGGTGAGAGGGAGGGGTCTCTGGATCTTCCCCCATGTGGATTATTGGTGTGTTTAAACAGATGGAGACACACAGTGAATTGGTGGATCACATTTGACGTGTAATTCAAAACCACGGACTTTACTATAGAGGTTACCCCTGCCTGAGCACGCTGGCCAGCAGCCAGCCCCTCCCTCATGGAGGACTGTAGTTCACAATTCATGAAATCTAATTGAAAATTTCAGTGAAGTTTGGATTCTTGAGTGGAGTTCGGCGACCAGAAAGGCATGTGCTAGGAGCCACAGAGGGCTAGGCAGCCCAATGGAAAATTGAGGGTAGGGGATCCCACCCTGGGAAACAGACATTTTGAAGTGTCTGAAATGGCAGACACCTTTTCACAGAACAGCAGGAGCGATTAAACAGACAGGACCATTCCTGGCGGGGGAGATACTGGTGAAGTCTGGCAGTTAAGGTTGTGTGGGGAACTGGTGGACTGTGGGGCTCAAAAGAGAAACTCTGAGCCTGGAAACTGAGAGAAAGGTCTCCGACGTTGCAGTGGCAGCACCAGCCCCTCCCCCACAGCTGATTGCATTTGCCAGTTTGCAGGAAAATATGGGAGCAGAGTGGAATGATTTGTGAAGCTGGACTCCTGCACCAAGTTTGGAGGTCGGATAGGAGTGCTGTCTGGAACAGAGCAGCCGAAGTGGGGCAACAATTAGGAAACAAACTATTATAGAAGCTCCAAAAATGGCGACCAGCCAGGTAGGGTGGTTACCTTGGTAATAATGTAAACTGTGAATCAGGTATAAGCCTGGGAAACACTCACAGCGCCACTTGCTGTCCAAAAAGTATATTGCATTATAAATTTATTTTTACTAAAGTTGACATCTACCTCATACGTATAGATGTGTATTTCTATATATATACAAGAATAATATTTTTGTGCTTGGTGCCACTTTTTTTTTGCAGTTTTTGGCCAGGGCTGAATTTGAACCCAACACCTCCGGTATATGGGGCCAGTGCCCGACTCCTTTGAGCCCCTTTCTTGGAGGAGCTATTGTTAATTTTTTATTTTTTTTTTATTTTTATTTTTTCTATTTTTAAATTTTTTCTTTTTTCTTTCTTCTTTTTTTAACTCTTTTATGAACACTACTTTTTTTTCTCTCTCTCTTCCACTTCTTCCCTTCTTACAGATCCTGAGAGTCCTTACATCAGATTTTTAGAGGATTTTCTTTTTGTTTGTTTCAATTATTTTACAATTATCATTATTTTTATTGTAGTAGTTTTTTTGCTGTTTGTTTTGTTTTGTCTGTATGTCTGTGTTTCTTCTGACTGTGCGTGCATCTGTGGGCTTGTGTGTCTGGTAGCTTTTTTATCTGTTTATTAGTTCATTTGGTCTCAATGCATTTGGTGTTCTGCTAAATCCTCAGGTTGGCTATTTTCCCTAACTCCAATTTTTACATCCAACAAGAACAAGGGGGTATGATGGCTGATTTGTGCCGACTCTCAACAGAGGCTTCAGTCTGGAGGGAGAGATAACAGCCAGAAAGAACACAACAAAGCTGAAGGAGGGGAGCTGAGCTGAGAGATGAGATAGATAATTGCTCACCTTCCCTGCTGAGGCAAGCTTCGACCCCAAAGAAACTATTTTCAGTGCATATCTCATCCCAAAGAGGTTGTGTGGCTGGCCCCTCCCCTAAGAGAGCTGCTTGCTTACTGTGTGATCTCTACTGGTGAGCAATAAACTGAGGCTCTCATTCCTCACCCCACTGGAGGGAATTACTGGAAGTTAGGACTCCTTCTCAAGAGAGCCCCTGCTGAGAGTCTAGGAATTCCCTTCTTTGGCAGGAAATTTGAACAAATATTTTTCTTGCCACCTTGATCCTTCAGTCTACCTGCCCCCTGGGCCTGGTCGTCTAGAAGTCCAACTCCTCCTGAATCCAGATGGTCTGTATTTCTTGGCTAGGACTGGACATTGCTTAGATGGTGTCTGTATAGATGTGCTGTGCCTGTGAATCCAATAACTATACAGGAAGACATAGAGGGAAAGGTGACTGACCTGGCCCCCCCAAAAAGATTATCTCTTCAGCAGTCAGAGGCTTGGGTTCCTGCACTGCTTGTGGAGGCTCAAAAACTTCTGAGGTGCACAAACCTAAGAGGAGGCACCTCCCACCCAACTTCAGCATTAGTAGAGTGATCCTGCTGGGGTCTAACTCTGCAGAGTCATCTCCCCAACTTTGTGGCCTTCCAGAGGGAAACAGACCTCACCCTATAGGGATGCTAGAACTGCAGAACAGCGGCAACAAAGTTGCAGTGGCTGGGGGAGAAATTCTTTTGCTGTTTGGATATCCTCAGGCTTTGAGTGAGCTCAGGTGGAACTTTCTTCAGCTGCCATTAAGCACCTGAGGCAGGAAGACCTCAGCTTCCCCTGCTGGATGGTGCTAGACTCTCATAACCACGAGGAGCAGGCAATGACCTCATTCTGACTCTGGCAGGCACATAGCCCTGGCACATTTGCTTATTGGACAGAAGAGGGCCACAGAGACTGGGTTAACAGAGATGGCTGGAGAGATTACCAGAGACTGGGGAGACCAGAGTCTGATGGTAAAGGATGACCAAGGTGGGCTAAGAGGCATCAACCCCCTGGCTCTAAACCTCTTACTGAATGGGCATTTCTGACTATTTGGAGCACCCAAGGTGCTCAAATAACACTTTAGCTGACAATAGACTGCTAACATCTAGTTGCTGGAGTTCTCTTGAACTAGAGAGTGGCAGCTGTCTGGGACAATTGGTCTGGAACTCTTGAACTGGACAAATTATCCGAGGACCCTCCAAGGTGGGACCCAGGTTTTTCTGTAGTGGAAAGTTTTTATTGTCCTCTTCCAGATATTACCTGTGGGGGAAAAGGATGTCCTAGTTGCTTGTATTTCACCAAAGCTGAGACTGCAACCCAGAGTTACTGATTCACTAGGTTTGGACAGAGATCAACAGAATACAAGACAGAGCCACCTACCCCCACTACACCAAGCAGGCCTCTAGAGTCACAGGCTTTAGTACTGTACAGGTCCTTTGCAAAATTGTAGGAGAAAAGCTGCAGTCACCAGTCCCAGTTCTTAGGTGAAGGGCTGGTCAACCACAACTGTAGACGTTTATAGTCCAATTTCACCTTAGCGGCTCATCTAGCTAAATGCTGAAAAAATATCATGGGACAGAATCAGTGGAAATACTCTGGCAACATGAATAAACAGAATAGGTCAATTCTCCCAAGGAATGAGAAACCCACCAATCCGGAGGATCCCATCCACAAACAGATAGCTGAGATGTCTGAAATAGAATTTAGAATTTGGATTGCAAACGAGATCAACAAAATTGAAGTAAAGATGGAAATAGAAATTGTACAATTAATTCAGAAAATGTGTCAATAATTCAACCAATTCAAAGACAAAATGACCAAAGTTTTTGACACATTGAGACAAGAACTTGCAACCCTCAAAGATCTGAGAAATTCAGTAGAATCCCTCAGTAACAGAATGGAGCAAGTAGAACAAAGTATTTCTGACATTGAAGACAGAGCTTTTGAATGCTCCCAAATGCTCAAGAGGAAGAGAAATGGAAGGTAAAAACAGATCATTCTCTCAGAGAGCTGTGGGATAACTCGAAGAACACCAATATTTGTCTTATAGGGATACCTGAAAGTGACAAAATGGCTTCACAAGACACAGAGTCTCTTCTTGAGATTATGAAAGAGAATTTTCCAGACATGCCAAGAGACTCTGAAATTCAGATAGTAGACAGTTTCAGAACTTCAGCACGAGTCACCTGAAAAAGACATCCCCAGGCATATAATTAACTTCACAAAAGTTAATATGAAGGAGAAAGCAGAAAGATGGAAGAAAACCATAACTTACAAGGGGAAGAATATTAGAATAACTGCAGATCTCTCTGCTCAAACCTTTCATGCTAGAAGAGAGTGGTCATTGACTTTTGACTTCCTAAAACATAATAACTTGCAACCCAGGAACCTATATCCAGCCAAAACTGAGTTTCATTTATGATGGAAAAATTAAATACTTTAATGACATCCACATGTTGAAGAAATAACTAAACCTGCTCTTCAAGATATACTCAGACTTATCCTTCCTAATGACCATCATAATCCTCCACCACAAAAGTAAACTCACTCAGAAACTTTCAATCAAATGAAAACATCCACAATGGTGAAAGGATCAAAAACACCCACTGGACATTAAAAAGGCGTATCATTATTTTCAATTAATGTGAATGGTTTAAATTGTCCTCCAAAGAGTCACAGGTTCGCTGACTGGATACAAAAACTTAGATCAGAAATTTGCTGCACACAAGAATCTCATCTTACCTTAAAAATTAAATACAGACTCAAGGTGAAGGATGTTCATCTATATTCCAGGCAAACAGAAAGCCGAAAAAAGCAGGTGTTGCAATCTTATTCACAGATACAATAGGCTTTAAACCAACCAGTGTAAGCAAAGATAAGTATGGACATTTTATATTTGTTAAAGGTAATACTCATAATAATGAGATTTCAATTATTAGTATTTATGTACCCAACCAGAATGTGCCTCAATTTATAAGAGAAACTCTAACAGACATGAGCAACTTGATTTCCTCCAGCTCCATAGTTGTCAGAGATTTTAACACACCATCAGCAGTGTTGGATAGATCCTCCAAAAAGAAGCTAAGCAAAGAAATTTTAGATTTAAACTTAACCATCCAACATTTGGATTTAACAGATATCCCTAGAACATTTCATCCCAACAAAACTAAATATACATTCTTCTCATCAGCCCATGGATCATACTCCAAAATTGATCACATCTTAGGTCACAAGTTTAACCTCAGCAAATTAAAAAAAAAAAAAAAGAAAGAAATTACTCCCTGCATCTTCTCAGACCACCAAGGAATAAAAGTTGAACTCAATAACAACCAGAATATGCATACTTAAACAAAAACATGGAAGCTAAACAACCTCATGATGAAGGACAGATGTGTCAATGATCAGATTAAGGAGGAAATTTCCAAATTTTTGGAAGAAAATGACAATGAAGACATGAATTATCAGAACCTCTGGGATACTGCAAAGGTAGTCTTTAGAGAGAAATTTATAACACTTCCAGCCTTCCTCAGGAGAACTGAAAGAGAGGAAGTCAACAACTTAATGGAACATCTTAAACAACTGGAAAAGGAAGAACATTCCAATCCCAAATGCAGCTGAAGAAAAGAAATAACCAAAATTAGAGCAGAATTAAATGAAATTGAAAATAAAAGAATTGTACAACAGATCAATAAATCAAAAAATTGGTTTTGTGAAAAGGTCAATAAAATAGATAATCCTTTGGCTAACCTAACCAGGAAAGAAAGAGTAAAATCTCTAATCTCATCAAACAGGAATGGTAAAGACGAAATAACAATAGACTCTTCAGAAATTAAAAAAAATCCTTAACGAAATATTACAAGAAACTTTACTCTAAGAAATATGAAAATCTGAAGGAAATTGACCAATACTTGGAAGCACACCACCTTCTAAGATTAGGCAGAAGGAAGTGGGAATGTTGAACAGACCTATATCAAGTTCTGAAATGGCATCAACTATACAAAATCTCCCTAAAAAGAAAAGCAATGGACCAGATGGCTTCATGTCAGAATTCTACCAAACTTTTAAAGAAGAACTAATACCTATATTACTCAACCTTTTCCAAATTATAAAAAAAGAAGGATTATTACCCAACACATTATATGAAGCAAACATCACTTTGATCCCTAAACTAGGGAAAGACCCAACAAGAAAAGAAAATTATAGAATAATATCATTAATGAATATTGATGCAAAAATATTCAATAAGGTCCTAGCAAACAGAATCCAACAACACATCAAATTATGCAACATGACCAAGAGGGCTTTATCACAGGATCTCAAAGCGGGTTCAATATATGTAAATCTATAAATGTAATCCAGCACATAAGCAAATTAAAAAATAAAGACCATATGATTTCCTCAATTCACACATAAAAATATTTTGATAATATCCAACATCCCTTCATGATCAGAACCCTGTAGAAAACTGGTATTGAAGGGACATTTCTTAAACTGATAGAGGCCATCTACAGCAAACCCACAGCCAATATCGTATTGAATGGAGTTAAACTGAAACTATTCAGCTTAGATCAGGAACCAGGCAAGGTTGTCCATTGTCTCCATTGCTTTTTAACATTGTAATGGAAGTTTTAGCCATTGCAATTAGGGAGGAAAAGGTAATCAAGGGTATAAACATAGGGTAAGAAGAGATTAAACGTTCCCTCTTTGCAGATGATATGATTGCATATGGAAAGAAAATGCCATGAAGGCTATCTGTAACAGTACGATGAAGACATTTCTGAATGTATATGAATCATGCCCTATGATTGCACCAATGTACAGAATTATGATTCAATAAAATTATAAAAAAAAAAAAAAGAAAACATGAGGGATTCTACTGTAAAACTTTTAGAAGTGATCAAGGAATACTGCAGTGTCTCAAGCTACAAAATCAATATTCATAAATCTGCAGGCTTTATGTACACCAACAATAAACAAGCCAAAAAATAGTCAAAGACTGTACTCCTTTCACAGTAGTGTCAAAGAAGATGAAATATTTGGGAGTCTACCTAAAAAAGGAAGTGAAAGATCTCCATATAGAGAACTATGAAACTCTAAGAAAAGAAATCACTGACCATGTCAACAAAAGGAAAAAAAAATATACCATGCTCATGGTTTGGAAGAATCAACATTGTTAAAATGTCCATACTACCCAAAGCAGTACACAATTTTCATGCAATTCCTATTAAAGCTCCATTTTCATATTTTAAAGATCTTGAAAGAACAATACATAGTGTTACATGAAATCAGAAATAACCTCAGATAGCCAAGACATGACTTAGAAATAAAAACAAAGCAGGAGGAATCACGCTACTAGACCTAAGACTGTACTATAAATCGATAGTGATCAAAACAGCACAGTACTGGCACAAAAACAGGGAGGTAGATCTTTGAAACAGAATAGTGAACCAAGAGATGAACCCGATCTTTGAAAAACCAATTAAAAACATTCAGTGGGGAAAAGACTCCTTATTTAACAAATGGTTCTGGGAGAACTGGGGGCGACCTGTAGAAGACTGAAATTGAACTCACATCTTTCACCACTTATGAAGATAGACTCACAATGGATTAAAGATTTAAGCTTAAGACATGAAACTATAAAAACACTACAAGAAAGTGCAGGGAAAACTCTGTAAAGATTTCACCTGGGTGAATACCTTATGTGGAGGTCCCGCCAGGCTATTGAAGCAGTATCAAAAATACACTACTGGGACCTGATGAAACTAAAAAGCTTCTGCACTGCTAAGAACACAGCACGAATATCAAGCAGACAGCCCTCAGAATGGGAGAAAATATTTGCAGGTTATGCCTCTGACAAAGGTTTAATAACCAGAATCCAGAGAGAACTCAAACGTATTAGCAACAAAAGAACAAGTGAATGAATCCTTATTATATGTTCTTTTTCTCATGTTTGTCCGTCTTTTATTACTATTACTTTTATTATTTATAATTTCTGATTTAACTTAATTTTTCTTAAATCATAACCATATATATTTATGAGTTACAATGTGATGATTTTATATACAATGAGGAATGCTTAAATCAAACATATTAACATAACCATCACCTCACTTACTTATTTCTTGTGGTAAGACATTTATAATATACTCTTAGTTGTTTTGAAATGTACCCTTGGATTGGTAACATTAGGTGAGATACCTCCAAACACTCTCCCTCCACTCGCCCTCTCTCCTTCCTTCCCTTCTCCCTCCACTCCGCTCCTTCTTTCTGGACTATATTCACGTTTTATCATTTGCATGGATGTGTAAGTGATCATATATCAGTTTCATAATAGTATTGAGTACATTGGATAATTTTTTCCAGTCTTGAGATACTTTGCTAAGAAGAATATGTTCCAGCTCAATCAAGATAAACATAAAAGATATAAAGTCTCCACATTTTTATAGTTACACAGTATTCCATGGTAAACATATACCACAATTTGTTAATCCATTCATAGGTTGATGGGCATTTGAGCTGCTTCCATGACTTGGCAATTATGAATTGGGCTGCAATAAACATTCTGGTGCAAGTGTCTTTGTTGTAAAATAATTTTTGATCATCTGGGCAGATACCTAGTAATGATATTGCAGGATGACCTATTGAATAATAGGTCAACTTTTAGTTCCTTGCAAATTCTCCATACTTCTTTCTGAAAGACTGCATTAGTTTGCAATCTTGCCAGCAGTGAAGAAGTACTCCCTACTGTCCAAATCCACAACAACATCTGCAGCTTGGGGATTTTGTGACATGGGCTACTCTTACTGGAACTAAGTGACATCTCCAAGTGGTTTTTATTTGAATTTCTCTGATGATTAAAGATGATGAGCATTTTTTTCATATGTTTGTTGGCCATTTGCCTGTCATCTTCTGAAGATTCTGTTCAAGTCTCTCTCCTGCAAAGAAATGGAATTGTTTGTTCTTTTCTCATTGTTTAATTTGGGTTCTCTGTAGATTCTAGTTGTCAGATCTTTGTTGGACTTACAACCTGCAAAAATCTCCCATTCTGAAGGTTGTCTATTCGATTTACTTGTAGTGCCCTCAGCTGTACAGAAGCTTTTTAGCTTGATTAGATCCCAGTAATAAATATATATATATATATATATATATTTTTTATTATTATTAAATTATAGCTGTGTACATTAGTTCAATCATGGGGTACAGTGTGGGGGCTTCACATGCAATCTGAGATATTTTTATCAACCTGATTGACATACCATTCATGATATTTTCTCGTTTACTATATGACTTCTAAGATGCACCATAAGTGTGGACCCACCAATTTTTCTTTTTAAAGAAAGAATACTATGGAAATATGTGGTATGACAGTAGAGAAGGGAAGAAAGAAGAATGACCGAGAAGATTAAACACACCACGAGGGTGTGAGCAAGTTAGAAGTGCCGACTTAAGCATTCTAAGAATTTTGGCAACACATCTCCTCAAAGCACTTAGAGACCAGGCAGAGAACAGGAGGTAACTGACCGTGACAGTGAAATCTACAACACAGAGATCAAGGTGTGAGCGAGCACACAAGAGACGGAGTGTCATCAGCATCAGGGCTGGGCCTCTGTCCAGCTGTCATTCATTTTTTGAATTGAAAAGTAAATTTATTTCAGGTTAATGTAAGGGTACGAACAACCAGGTCAAAATATTTGATTTTGTTAGGTAGAGCCTCTCTTGTGGTTATGTCCCACACACACAAGGTGTGCCAGACACTCCACCCTGTGCCCATTCAGTGAGAGCACCCCACCCTTCCCCCTGCCTCAACACCCCTTTCCCCAACTTGAATTAAATTGAGTTTTTCTCTTATTTGAGCATGTGTTAGATCATCTACTGGCTTTGTATTAGTATTCAGTATGTTCGATAATTGGTTTTCCATTCTTGGGATACTTACTGGGAAGAATGTGTTTCATCTCCATCCAGGAAATTACAAAAGATATGAAGTCACCATCTTTTTATGGCTGAATAGTATTCCAGGGCATACAAATGCCACAGCTTGTTAATTCATTTCTGAGTTGACGGGCGTTTAGGCTGTTTGCATATTTTGGCGATTGTAAATTGAGCTGTGATAAACAATCTAATGCAAATATCCTTATGATCAAAGAATTTAAGTTTTTTTCTTCTGGGTAGATGCCTAGTAGTAAGATTGCAGAGTCAAATGGGAGGTCCAATTTGAGTTCTTTAAGGATTCTCCATACTTCTTCCCAAAGAAGCTGTGTTCATTTGTAGTCCCACCCGCAGTGTAAAAGTGTTCCCCTCTCTCTGCCTCACTGCAGCTTGGGGACTTTGTGGTATGTCCAGCTTTTAAATGTAACTAGATTCTACAGAGCTAGTCACAATCATTTGCTATCCAATTTAGCTTCACTCAATACTACTTGAGGCGTATCAGGAAAAGCTGTTATAGGTACCTAAACAAAATGTATGCCTGGGAGGCACCTGTGGCTCAGTGGGTAGAGCGCCAGCCCCATATACCAAGGGTGGCAGGTTTGAACCTGGCCCCGGCAGAACTGCAATAAAAAAAATAGCCGGGCATTGTGGCGGGAACCTGTGGTAAGAGAATCACCTAAGCCCAAGAGTTGGAGGTTGCTGTGAGCTGTGATTTCAAGGCACCTTACTGAGGGTAACAAAGTGAGATGCTGTCTCAAAAAAAAAAAAAAGCCAGGATCTAAACGTAAATGACTGTGCACATTCTTGGGGCAGGTGGCTAGAGACCTCATCAGGACCAGCACTCCCAGGGCTCCCTGCTTACAGCTCTCCTATCCTCAGACTAACTCTTTAAGGACAGGGGTCACCTTTATTCTTGCCACACCTGCATTATAGTCATCACCCTTGGAATATGACAGATGTTCAAAAACTGTTTGATGAAGGAACGGGTGAAGAGATACAAATAAAAAATCAAAAGCAATAAAATTCTAGCTAAAGCGTTGGCTTGGCGTCTGTGGCTCAACGGGCTAAGGCGCCAGCCACGTACACCTGAGCTGGCGGGTTTGAATCCAGCCCCAGGACCCGCCAAACAACAATGACGACTGCAACCAAAAAATGGCCGGGCATTGTGGCAGGTGCCTGTAGTCCCACCTACTTGGGAGGCAGAGGCAGGAGACTCGCTTGAGCCCAGGAATTGGAGGTTGCTGTGAGCTGTGATGGCACAGCACTCTATCCAGGGTGACAGCTTGAAGCTCTATCTCAAAAAAAAAAAAAAAATTCTAACTAAAGCACAAAAATAAAGAGGCTAGCAGTAATAGAATTCCTTTTTTTTTTTTTGCCGTTTTTGGCTGGGGCTGGGTTTGAACCTGCCACCTCCAGCATATGCGGCCAGCACCCTACTCCTTTGAGCCATAGGCGCTGCCCACACTAACAGAATTTCTTACAGGATTTCATGATATTTGGGGACAGATGCTGGAATGGCAAGAACTCTGAACAAAATACATAAGTTAAAATTTTAAAATTTTAAATCTCTCACTTTTGTATTGTAAACCTTGCAATAATCCACTGCAGTGGGATTCAATTATCTCATTCTTTAAAACAGTAAAAGTTACCTTTACCCCTTACCTATGCCAAGTAATTATCATAAAGATAAAATTAAATAAAACACATGAAAGCCCTTTGTAACCTGAGAATTAACCATATGATAGTTAGCTATTATTAACTCCCACAGAACTAATAACTTGAACTTGCACCAGCGAGCAGGATCAAGGTCATATGCAGTTTCAGCAGCGTGACAAGTAGACATTAGTGAAACCTGAAAGGACTTTGCATGGGACTGATGTGACCTATGAAATGCAGAAAGTGGCATTAAGCAAGATAAAGGTTAAAGGAAAATGTACAAAGTCATTCACTATGACTACTATGAAAACCATATTATTAGGCCAAAATTACTACCTGCCCAGAAGTTGTCATCCAAATTTCATCTAGATGGAAATAAGTCCTTTAAACTTGACTGATACCTGATATCCAATCAAAGATGTTTATTTAATTCAACAACTGTTTAATCTTTAGACTAAAAAGTCGTCTAAGAGGACATTCAGTGTCTGGCCATATTTATATCTCTTTTTAAAATCCCAACTGGAATTCTTAGAGATTTCTCAGTGTTAAGGTCACAGCTCTATTTTTCTAAGTCTCTTTATGAAAATTGGTTCCCTCCTTCATTGCTTCCCATGTCTCCTGGAGCAAATACCCACTTACACTGGAACAGCCTTTTCTAACAAGGAAAAGGCATGAAGTCTGTACTACAGGGGAAAAAACTAAATTTCATATGAATAAAGAAAGAAGGAATTTCTAGCATGGGAACCTCTGGATGATTACTGGTGAGGAAAAGTAAACCCCAAGGAAATATCTCCACAGTTCATTTTAGAGATATCTTAGCAAAAGTTGACTTAGCCAAATAGTGACAGACGCATAACCCAGGGCAGTATCTCATCTCTGAAATCCACGGGCTTTTCCAAATTAAGCATCATCTTTATATGACCTCCACTCACATTCTGCAAACTCTTTTTTTTTTTAATAATTTTATTGAATCATAATTATGTACATTGGTGCAATCACAGGGCACGATTCATATACATTCAGAAATATTTTGATCAGACTGTTACAGATATCCTTCTTGGCATTTCCTTGATCACTATATAAAGACATTAATACTCTACCTTTAATAAGTTTCACCAGTACCCTGCTAAGATGCACCGTAGGTGTGATCCCACTAATTGCCCTCCCTCCACCCATACTCCCCCCACCCCTCCCCTCCCTTTCCCCTATCCCTGTATTCCTGTGCTATAATTGGGTTAACACATATCCGTAGCAGTCACAAAATCTCTTGATTTCATTTATATAAATCTCAATGAAATTGATCTAGGCACTATCATGGAATATCACTCAGTGATATAAAGGAAATAGAAGTCTTTTATTCAAAATATAAAACACAATTGAAATAAGAATCAAATAAAAGTTTTATATATTGTATCAAGATTCCCTCACAATGTAACTACTTTTTAAATTAATTGCAATAGATGACATTTCTCTATCATAAAACAAATATATTATGGGGTCCTTATTAAAATGAAAGATGTTTTCTTCACCTTACTCTGTAATTTATACCTGTGATTAAGACAGTTGGAACCAAGTTGGACCCAAACTTTATCTTTATTGAAAAGGAGCCCTTTAATTAACAACATGCTTAATGATCAGCACCCCCACTTAGCTTTTCTAAAATGCTGGTAGGAAAGAACTCGTGCTTATCTTACAAGATACCAACATCATCAAACCTTATGACCATCTTTACCTTCCACAATTTTATATGAATTTAGGAAAGTTATGTCACAAGTAAGATTGCCGTATCATTATTACCCTGCTGTGGTCATATCGGTATAGAGGAGAAAAAGGAAATAGGGAAGGAGGAAGGAAGAAATTATATTAAGTGAGTGGTTTCTCACTTTTATAATTATAATTGATGAAGGAACGTATTAGGCGCTTATTTTTCTAGAGGCTTATGTCACTAAACTTTAACCTTTGTGATCAAAATATAGCTGATAATGGGCATTCAATTACATGCATGTACAGATTTTCATTCTTATAACATTGTCCAGTTTCACTTCAACCATATTAATTTAGTGTTGGTCTGTCGAGTTTATTCACATCATCACTGCCTTGTTTGCCTTAGTCTGGACATTAAAAACATCTGATGATCCTCAGACAGCATATTTTAAAGGGATTTTTCTCTGTTAAGAAGAGAATCACAACTTATGAAAAAATGGAATACTAGAAAAAGATCTGACAGTATGTTAAAAAAGTATATTTCATAAAATAATTAGAGTATTTGAAGTCCTACATTAGACAATACATTGTGAATTTTTTTAGATAAAATGTGAGGGAAATAACTAGAAAGAAAACAAATCTGTGTCCTAATTCTAACCACAAAATACTTAGGTACGTGAAGTATGTTATTGATTTACAATGTAACTTAATAAAGCTATTATTTCTTTCTGAGATTTCTGGATTTGAAAATAAAGGTAAATGTTGCTTCTGGGCTCTTTTTATAATTGCTACTTAATATTTATTAAAAATCCATAGCATTCTTGGAAAGATAATTCAATAACAGATGACTGTTGTACCTAACGTGCTTAGTATATATATAACAAGAAAAATGCACAGAGGATAGATGTGGAACAACATGGGGCATACACAGCTCATTTTTTTTTCTTTTCCCACAGAGATTCCCAAACTTCAAGTTCAAAGGCGAGTAATGGTTCTGTTGATTTTGTTCATTGTAGATTTCTAGATGTGCTGATGCTGCTGAAGGATAAACTACTCAATACCTTTTCTTCTCTGGAGGGGGAATAAAAACCATTACACAAGAATTCCCTCTTTGTTTCATATACAAACAAGAGGGTAAGTACGGAGACTGTAATTTGATTGTGTGTGTGTACCCAGCAGTTGCATTTTCCCTGCTCTCAGACAGGTATGTATCACATCAGTGTTGATGGCTGAAGCAGCAGACATTGTAGTCCTATAATCTAAAGTAGGAAGAATAAATAAGGGGAAAACTAGCTTTTTATGTTATTAATTGCTCGTCAGTTGCCATTTATTTTGCTACTCTTTCAGAAATATAGTCTCTTAGTAGTTTGGAACCTCCTGGACCATTTACTTTGTCTTTCTCTTGGCAAACTGATAAGTTGAACAAATGAAAGAAATAAGGAAACCTGTGCTTAATAATACTATCAGTATTTGATTTTGATGTTGCAGAGCAATGTTTTATCTCTAGTTTCAGGCAAAACTGTGCTCCTCCGTTGGGGAGTTCCAACTCTGTACATCTTTCTCCCCATTGGGTCTTGGTTCACCCCGATGGTCATAAAACCTCTGGGCGTTTTCATTTGAATCTAAGAAAGTTCTGTCACAAGTAAGATCGCCATATCTTTATTACCCTGTTGTGGTCATTATCAGTATAGAGGAGAAAAAATGAAGAAGAAAGGGAGGAAGAAAGAAAGGGATTGAGAAAGGACGAGAGGAAGGGTAGGAAAGAAAGAGAAGGTGGGAAGAGAGGGAACAGAAGAAAAGAATGGAGTATACTCAGATCTTTGTCAGTATTGTGCCTTTGTGCTTGTACAGATGGCTATACCTGCCAAAAGAAACACAGTGACACACGGTGCAACATTTCTGTGTTGGGTGGAGATATCCCTGACTTGCTACTGCCTGAATTAAAATAAACACTGCTGTGTCAACTGAAATCAGCAAGTTATAGTGTATGGCACAGTTACAAGGATACAATTTTAAGAGAGACTTTACCTAACAAAGGCAATCAGTGTAACCTAATTCTTTGTACCCTCAATGAATCCCAAACAATAAAAAAAATTTTTAAAAAATTTTAAAAAATCAGGAAGTGTTAATATTGTCCTATGTTTAGAAAGGTAAGTCAGTTTTAGAGTTATTATAGACACAATAGTGGTTTATAAAGGAAAAATAGGAAAAATATTGAAAGGCATGTGATGGTGAAGCAAGAAGAAATGTAACTGAGTCCAATGACAATAGTTCTATTACTTTTATACATCTCATTCTCTCTTTAGTTATACACAGTTAATACGCTTGCATTCTTAGAAAACAAGACAAGTGGTTGCCAAAATATCAATTCACCACTGTTTATGGCTGAGTAGTACCCCATGGTATGTCCACATATACCAAATGTTCTAAATACACTCATGGGCACCTGGGTTAGTGCACATCTTTGCTGTTGTGAATGGTGCTGCAATAAAGCATTCAAATGTACACATCTTTTTAATATCATGAGTCTTTATTTCTTTGGGTTGTTTGATTTTTCTCTTGCTCATTTGCTTGAGTTCTTTATAGATTCTGCTTATCAGCCTGATATTGGATACCCGGCAAGAGAGTATTGTTTCCTGTTCTGTAGGTTGTCTATTCTCTTCATTGATTTTTTTTCCTTCTGTATGCAGACCTTTTTAATTTAATCATACCCCATTTGTTAATTTTCATTGTTTTTGTGATTGCTTTTGGGATCTTCTTCTTAAATTCTTTTCCTAGGCTGATATCTTTTCTCTCACAATTTTTCTGGAATTCTTCTCATTTCATGTCTTAGGTTTAAGCTATTTTCCTTTGAATTAACTTTTTGTGCGTGGGGAGAGGCACAGATCCAGTTTCAATTGGATTGCCACGTGCACGTTGTCAAAAGGGATAGTCACATTCATGTCTTATCCATCCTAATTTTTTAAATATTTGAAACTGAATTATACAATTTTACTTATTAAATCATTGTTATTTCACTAAATTTGTATTATTCTATGAATTATAGGAAATTATTTTTTCTGTCCATGGATTCCCCTATGAAAACTGTTCTCCCTTTCTCAGTCTTCTCTGTAAATATTTTATAAATAGTAATGTTAACTGGGATATCACCTAAGTATAAACAACTTTGAATAGGTTACAGGTGAACCTTGAACAACCGTGTACTCATCTTTTTTTTTTTTTTGGCAGGTTTCGGCTGGGACTGGGTTTGAACCAACCACTTTCATTATACAGGACGGTGCCCTAATCCTTTGAGGCACCACCCTTCATTCTTTATTTAAAAGTAGGCAATGCTGAAAACTATTACTGCAGCTGATTATTGAAATGCTTAACTCAAAGGCAGCTAGCATGTATAAATTCTGTTTATGAGAATTCGAGTAGAGTGAAGCACGTCTCAGATGTAGTAAAAATGTTTGAACGGGCTCGAAAGCTCACAATCTAACAACTTTTTTTGTAACTTCCCCCTATTGCCCACGTACATCCATAGTAACAGCCTCCCCACAGCCATTCGGAATGATGCAATTTTGTTCCCTTCTTCCTTCCCAACTGCCTGGGCTAGGAAGTGTAACCTAATCTAAGTTGGAAAAATCAGCACCCGGGATAGCCAGGTCTTCCCTCTCTCCTTCCCTCCCTTCCCGCTTCTCTCCTTCCTTTGCCCCTTCTTTCCTTCCTTCCTTTTTGATAGAATTTCATTCTGTTGCTCAAACAGGAGTGCTCAAACAGGTGTTAGCCTAGTTCACAGCAACCTCAAACTCATTGTTAAAGCAATTCTTTTGCCTCTGCCTCACAGTATCTGGTACCGTCCTTGATGCCCTGACTGTTTTTCCATTTTTAGTACAGACGAGGGTCTCACTTTTGCTCAGGCTCATCTCAAACTCCTGAGCTCAAACAACTCTCCGGCCTCGGCCTCTCAGAGTGCTGGGATCACAGGCAGGAGCCACTGCATGGGGTGACATCTGGGTCCTTAGAATGGAAAGCCGTAGAGGAAAGAGAGAAAGAGAAGCAAGGCAGACAGAGAGCTAGAGAACTCAAAGAGCCAGACCCTGAGCACTGAAGCAGAGCCGAGAAAGATGGTTTCCAGAGAAAGAAGATAAAGTTGTGACAAAAGAAGCTAAGGCAAGAAGGGAAAGTGACACTCTTTGCTTTCTGTCAGTCTTCAAGTTCAATGTCCCACCTTATTTTAGCCGTAATCCTGCATGAACTTTGAGAATGCTATGAAAGTATCCTGTTTTCTCTTAGCAAACTGCTACCTTTATTTATTTTATTCAGATTCATTTCTGTAGCCTTCAATGAGATATGTGTGAAATATTTTTGTGTTTAACTTTGTAGCTCTGTATCTCCATCAATGGTCTTGATAGAAAATGGCTCAAATGGGAATTTCTACGTGTCCTTTGGTTTGGCTTTAGTACAAAAGATGAGGAAGTGTTTCTAACTTTTGTAAGCAACTAAACAACTTATGAAAAATACCAAATTTATAGCACTTAAGTGTCCTAGCAACAAAGAAATTTAATGAACTTGTCAAAGTCAATATTTTGATGATATGATAGTAGATTATCTACATACTAGAATGGTTATACAGGGTTGAGAACTGCATTTCCCAACAGATGTCTTCAGTGCTTATGAAGAAGGAATTTATTAACAGCATTTTTCTTTATTTTTTTCTTTTTTTTTTTTTACTACCTATTTGAGGAACATAGCATGGATCCTGACTTTCTACCTTCATACTGGTTGAATCTTATTTCATTCTATCAGTGACCTCTGTTTCTACCATTCACCATCACAATGACTTCATAAAATTTGTTTTCCCAATAATCACAAGGCATTTTTTGCATTCAAGCCATTAGAGGAAATCAAATCATGATGGAATAATAACTATACTTTGTCTTTTTTAAATTTCTTTTCAACACTAGACCTTGGGAATATAAAATAAATCAGAAATAAATGATAAAGAAGAGTTAGTAAAAATTAATTGTGTGTGTGTCAGAGACAAACATATATCCATTTGAACTAAGAAAAGAAAAGTGGATAAGAGAGAGGTAACACATTGGAAAGTATTAACATTTTTTGACCCCACATGTAAAGATTAGGTACATTCAACTGGCCTTGAATCACAGAGAACTCAATTACATCTGAGCCACTGAGAATGTAAGTGTCATAAAGCCAAACTTAAGAAAAAGAAAAAGCAATGTAGTTAATTTTAACCAGACGATATATTTGAGTGGTTATAATTTCAGCTGATGAATGAAATAATTTGTTTAAAAATGGTAAGAAAAGATTAAATGTAAAAATTGAAGTACATATTACATAAAAGCTTTTCTGGACTATGGAGTCTTTAAAATAAAAGTTCTAATTTTCTCCCTTTTTACTATGCTAAGTATGTAAATCATAAGTCTTGTTCTTTGTATTTTTGTACAAGTTCAGACCAACTCGTCCTAGAAAAAGGGCCACATTCCTCATTGCTGAATATCACTCTGGTCCCCTTCAAAGTACTCTGCGTGGCCATCCAATAACCACAGTGATATTCAGCAATGAGATACATAGCATTTTTCCAGAGGATGAATTCATGAACTTAGCTGTCAGACATGTATGATGACAGATCTAATGGCCGTTACAGAAAAAGAGTTCCAAAACTGCTTTGAAGGGAGGACTACTAGGTTCTGACATTGGTGCACAGCCTTCCAAGAGCATGACTTCAAAGACAACCATAGTAATATTCAGTAATTAGGTTTGCAGCACTTTTTCTAAGTTGAGTTTACAAACTCAAGTTGTCCAACCTCCTATGCTATAGAAACAATTTCATTCCAGTTTACTCTTTTTCTGGTGATATTGTGTAGTTGCAACTTTATCTTAGGGCAGCTCTTAATCTTTAGCATTGATTTAAAAATTGAATAATATAAACAATAAATACCCATTGCAACTTTGTAGTGATGCATTCATTTTATTTAGAGAGAGTTTTATTTATTTATTCATTTATTTATTTATTTTGAGACAGAGCCTCAAGCTGTTGCCCTGGGTAGAGTGCTGTGGCATCACAGCTCACAGCAACCTCCAACTCCTGGGCTTAGGTGATTCTCTTGCCTCAGCCTTCCGAGTAGCTGGGACTACAGGCACCCGCCACAACACCCGGCTATTTTTTAGTTGCAGTTGGGCCAGGGCTGGGTTTGATACTGCCACCCTTAGTATATGGGACCAGCATCCTACTCACTGAGTCACAGGCTCTTCCCATGTAGCAATGCATTTGTAATGGGCAAAACACTGTTTTTAAATCTTAAGTCCTGAAATGAGTATCTAGATTAATCAAAATTTAGTCAAAAGTTCATAATGTTTAAATGTCTTGAATCCAAGAATTAACTATAACACTGTCTTTCAAGTGAAGGCAAATTTTAGAAGCATATTACCTAAGAATACCAAATGACATACAATAAATTACTTTGCACTGCCTAGCTTGTTAAGCAAATGGCACAGAGCCAGCTGCCTGACCTCTTACCCAGTGGAATATGGTGTGTTTTCCACTGAGTGTGCTGATTGCACTTGCTAGAAAATTTAAAGGCACTCTGGAGCCCATATTCCCACAAATAACTCCCTTGAGGACAGTGTGGTAGAGTAAAAGCATGGAAAATGAGAATATTCTCTCCTTCTTAGATAAGAATGATGAATCTAGAGGGGGAAAGTAGGGAACTTAAAAAGATGTGGGAAGTGATCTCACACCCTTAAAACTCTTTGCTGTTCTTACAAGGAGCTCTAGGGAATATATTGGAGCAAGTTCCAAATTTCTTTACTGTTGTAAATCTATGGGGAAATGCTGGATGATTCTGAGGACTGCAAACCAAAGGGGGGAGGGAAACTTCTTTGTCTTTGTCACACCTAAGAAAACGTTTGGAACCCCATTTTATCTCTTGCTGTGGC
Organism: Arctocebus calabarensis; assembly: GCA_963573935.1. Classification (NCBI taxonomy): domain Eukaryota; kingdom Metazoa; phylum Chordata; class Mammalia; order Primates; family Lorisidae; genus Arctocebus; species Arctocebus calabarensis. The sequence goes on from CAUYON010051716.1 coordinate 37,960, forward strand.
TGCTACCTGAGGCTTCAGGAACATGGATGCTTTAATAATAGAAGACTCTGCTAACAGCACCTGAGACAGATTGGCAATATGGAAGATATATTAGAAGAGAGAAAGGGGAACACGTTTGAACGAGAACAAATATAAACTTAATTTTTTTGAAAAACAACTTTCTGAAAAGCATGAAGAACAAGTAAATGAAAATGTCAGTGAAATAATAAGATAAAAGTAGGAAGGAAAAGAGGAGAACAGCTTTTTGAATGGTCGAGACTCAGCATAGTAATTTTCTTCCCAAATATCTTCAATAAGCACATATTTCCATGTTTTTAATTTATAATCTTCTAGAATTCATGTTTATTTCATTTTGTTTTGTTTTCTTTTGTAGAGACAGAGTTTTCACTTTATCACTCGTGTTGAGTGCTGTGGCGATAGCACTCCTGGGCTTAGGTAATTCTCTTACCTCAGTCTCCTGAGTAGCTGGGACTACAGGTGCCCACCACAATGCCCGGCTATTTTTTTCTTGCAGTTTGGTCAGGGCCGGGTTTGAACCTGCCACCCTCAGTATATGGGCCCAGCGCCCTGCCCACTGAGCCACAAGCACCGCCCCATTCATTTTTGTTTTAAAAAAAAATTGAAAAATTCAAGATGCAAGAATATTTATTTTTTTGTTATTTAATAATGTGATTAGATTTAATAAAACAAACAAAAAAAGAATTAGAAGTATCTGAGAATAAAAAGTGGAAAAGTGAAGGAGCTTGTTCATGGACTTCCAGAGAACTTATAAGAGAGTCAAATACTCAAATTCATTGTCAATAGACACACCTGTACATAATCTACAAGAAAAAAAATAATTATTTCAAAAATTGTACATTAGCTTTAACCTAAAATTTATTCCATCTATTTTAATTTCGAATTTAGACGCTTAGAAAGTGAGTTTGTATTAAATTCTGGAATATTTACTTGATATCTATCTATTCCTTATTAATCTATTCAATCTATATAATTGAAAACCTGCTAAGTACTAGACACTCTAGTTAAAACTGGTGATCAGGGTACACAGAAAATGTAGAATTCCTTCCCTTATGGAGCTTATATTAAAGTAGGTAAAGCAGAGATACTATACTACTAATTATAATTGTGAGAATTTTTTAAAATGAGGAAATAAAACTGGAGACATATTTTAAGGTAAGTCTACTGGTTTAATTTTTCAACTGTAAAATACATCTTGATTTATATATAATTGACAATTATCCATCATTTTTAGTGTATCTTCCCTTCATTTATATTACAACACCTTTTCATCAGTTGATCCTACAAATTCCATTTTGGGATAAAGCAAGGTACTGGGGGAAAAAGTAGCCCACCATAAACAAGTATCCTAGCAAGTGGGCAGGTACTCACAGTCTGTGGGCTACATCCAGGTTGCTTTGGATAGGCTCAAATAGTTGCAACTAAGATCATATGGCCTCTAAACTGAGTTTCATTTATAATGAAGAAATTAAATACTTTAATGACATTCACATGTTGAAGAAATTTGCTATAATTAACCAGCTCGCCAGGATATTCTCACACCTATCCTCCATAATGACCAGCATAATCCTCCACCATAAAAGTTTTCTCACCCAGAAGCTTCTTATCAAATTCAAACTTCCACAGTGACAAAAGAATTAAAAATGTCTACTAGTTTTTCTAAAGATTTACCAATATTTTCTATTAATGTGAATACTTTAAATTGTCCTCTAAAGAGGCAAAGGTTGGCTGACTGGATACAAAAACTCAGGCCAGATATCTGCTGCATAAAAGAATCTCACCTTAGCTTAAAAATAAATATAGACTCAAGGTGAAGGTATGGTCATCTATATTCCAGGCAAATAGAAAACAGAAAAAAGCAGGTATTGCAATCTTATCACAGATACAATAGGCTTTAAACCAACCAAAATAAGGAAGGATAAGGATGGTCATTTCATATTTGTTAAAGGTAATACTCAATATGAT
>CAUYON010051717.1:0-20742 GCA_963573935.1 Arctocebus calabarensis
GTCTCAAAAAAAAAAAAAGGAAAGAAAGTATTCCTTTGGGTCATGAAACCACTGCCACAAAACACAATAGCAAGTATCCACTGCTATCCTTGCTCACAGCCCTCATTTCAGAAGTAATTAATTGCAACAATGTCAGTAATCCTAAATGAAATGCTTATCTTAAAAGTTTTCCTGATGCCCAGATATGATGGGATTTGTTAAATACACACACACACACACACACAAAATGAAAAATAAGAACCCTGGGGACTTGACTCAGTATCATATTGTTTCTTTGCACAGAGTTTTATAGAATAACTTGTTAAAACAATTGAATATAGCCTTGACTGAAGGAATCTATTTACATACATGGTTAAAGAGAAGAGCAAATAAAATTCCCTCAGGGCCTCAGTGGTGGAGGCAGGACTGGCAAGACTATAAATCAGAACCTTCCTAATGTTCACTATTGGATTGGGATAATGCATGAGTCAGAAAAGCAAAAAAGGATTTATGATGCTTCTAAATTACTTCCTAACCTGGCTTATGTATGGATCTTGAGTCTCAGAATGGGAAGAAAATTGAAAATAGTCCAAGCTTGCTTCAACAAGTCTGCTGTTGCACCACAAACACCGGTTTATAAAAATTTGTTGTAAAAACTATTATTTAATGTATTAATATAATCTTAAGCATGAAATTATTGTATTTTAAAAGTAGACATTCAAGTTTAAGTGATTCTCAGGGTTCTTAGGGGAGATCACTGCAAAGGATTGTGGGATCTCAATCTGACATGTTCTTTTATGTTTTTATGTTTTTTGTTTATTTGATTTTTTTTTTTTACTATAAATTTCTTCTTCAGGTGATTGAGAAAGGCTCCACAGGTCACATGTAATAAATAAATTATACTGTTGAGCAACAGAATTTATGCTGTGGTTATGATTTGACGTATGACCTCATTTAGATTGATTGTTAAAATTACAAAATGAGCAATCACATTATATTCTCATTATTGGCTTGTTAATAGTCAATTTTCTGACTTATTTGCTAAACTAGAATTTATCATCTAATTTGTTATTTTCAACTATTGCTTAGTGCCATTGATTGAAGGCCTACTGCTTATATTATGCTGAGCCCTGGAGTGGGGAATGAAATAAATGCAGTCTCTGTTTTCTATGAAGCTTGTCATTTACTGGGGGAGGTACCTACGCACACAAAGAAGTACATGGTCAAAAGTTATCATGAGAGCAATGAAAGAAAATAGTTTGGTGGCTTGAGAGAAAACAAGGAGATCTATCTCATTTAGAGCTACATGAAGGAAAGTTATTCTGGAAAAGTAATACAAGGTAGAATATGATGAGTGAGAAGTTAACCAAGCAAATGCTTGGAAAAGAGTTTTCTAGAAAGGACAACAGCATTATGGGGACAATGGGGAGTAGGAAAGAAGCAGTGTAAGGTAAGAATACAGAGATGGAAAGGGAGCCAAATGTAGGGAGTTTTTAGGCCATAGTAAAGATTTTGACTTTCACAAGAATTATCCCCTGTGAAAGGGAAAGCTATGACTGATTTTATGTATCTGTGTAGGTATGTATTTATTTATTTTTGAGACAGGGTCTCATTCTGTTGCCCAGGCTGTAGTGACAGTAGCATCATCACAGCTCACTGCAACCTCAAACTCCTGGGCTCAAGCAGTCCTCCTGCCTCAGCCTCCTGAGCAGCTGGGATTACAGCCACCATGCCTGGATAATTTTTTAATAATGTTTTTTTTTTTTTGCAGCAACGAGGTCTCAGTAATATTTCCCAAGCTGGTCTCAAACTCCTTCCTCAAGCAGTCTAAATATTGTAAAATCATGGGTTAGATCTGTATTACGATATTATGGTCTTTCTATCTGGCCTCCCACCGTGCTGAGATTATAGGCATGGGCCACTGTACTTAGCACTGAATGATTTTAAAGAAATAGTGTGACTTTATTTATAAGTTTTATAATTTTTGAATTATAAATTTTGTTTTGAAAACATATCCCTTAGCACAGTTACATGACATTACAAAGGTTTTTCAGGTGACTGTGCAGTCACTTACATTGTAAATCAAATTGTGTTCCTTTCAAAAGGAACTTACATATATATCTCTTACCATCTCACAAAATAGCTGATGTCATCCTATCATTCATCAGCATTATATCATATCCTACTAAATTTACATTCTCGGGCCGTGCTATATACAATAATATATATATTCTTATAAATCAAAAAGACAAAGTCTAATGAAAAATAGGAAAAACATATGAAATGGTCAAAAAACATCCAAAAAAAAAATGTCAAGCTCAATAGTAACTTGGGAAAATGTAAACCAAAACTGAAATGTAAATCAGCTGGTAAAACTGCATATTTGATGATAGCAAATATTGGCGAGGGTTTGGACCCACATTCACACTGATCCACAGTTGGTAAGATGTAAATTGTACAAGTACTTAGAGGTGTTTGCCAATCTCTAATAAAATAAAAAGGGTAGGGTTCTATTCAAATACTTATATAAGCAGGCATGTATAACCATATTCAGTGCAGCACTCTCATAGCAAAAAAAAGATATAAAACCAAATAAGAGAATGGTTAAACTGTGAAACACCTATATTCTGGAAATAATTTAAAATCAGGGGTTAGGTCTATATGACTAACACGGGTAGATTGTGCAAGGGCATGAACAGAGCGAGTGGCAGAAGGGTGCGTGTAATATAATTCCAGTTATGTTGACACACACAGTACTACTATAATTTTTCGCAGTTGCACTTTCCTGTATTTAGAAAAACAAAAAACCCAGTTTGAGCAAGCAACTCTCATTTATATTTAGTACTTTAATTTTTGTATAAAGTAATAAATCATTCATATTTCACTGTTTTTATTCCAGGCCTTCATAAAATGATCCAGCTTAATGCATGCATAGATAAAATTATTTTTCTGTCCCATTGAGTATTAGAAAATAACCATTTACCTTTACTTTAAGTTTTAAAAAAAGAATTTAGGGTAGGCTATGAGGACCTTTGCTGATTTTTTTCAACTATTCTCTGGAAAAATATTTTATTTTTTTCTGGATAAAAATTCACAAGTATGGAATCTTTGCTAAACTGGGGTCTCTCATTAAAATGTTTAGAGCGAGTCCAGACTATCTTGATATTCTATTTTATTTCAAGTCTCATTAATTAAATTGTTTTAATTTTTTTGTGTCAAAATTATACAGGTGATTTCATTGCTACTGTAATTTATTCCCAGATTCACCTGGCTAGTTCTCTGAGAGCAGGCACACTGATTCCGGTGCTCTCTCAGGCATCTGCTCTTCAATTTTAATAGCTCTGTCTCAGCAGCTTCTCTGAATATTTATCCTGCAGGATACACGGGTGCCCAGTGTGAGACCGACATCAATGAATGCAATAGTAACCCCTGCCAGTCTGATGGGGAATGTGTGGAGCTGTCCTCAGAGAAACAATATGGGCATGTGGCTGGACTGCCCTCTTCATTCAGCTACCCTGAAGCCTCAGGTTATGTTTGTATCTGTCAGCCTGGATTTGCAGGTGAGGCCAACGAGATGGGAAACAACTTCTTGGCAATTTATGGCAGAATTAAGCCATAAATTTAGCCGAAGGGTGTGTTAGCAGTAAGACCTCTGTGCTGTGTAAACTCTGTTGCCACGGTGTGAAGGGTCCCCCTTGTGGGCATGAAAAATACCTTGTTTCACATATAATTCCTCAAAGCTTGAGGGAAGGGTTAAGAACAGGGATAAAATAAGTATGGAAGCGGAAATATTTTTATACATTATTCTGGGAATTACAGTGCATCTCAGACTTTATAAACAGAAAATGTTGTAATTTTTATGTTGTTAAACATAATCATAATGATGAATTTTTATGATATTCAAATTTGCTAAAAAAAAGTTATTCTACTTATTTATATGTACACTATGAACACTTAACTAGTCTTAAGTAATCTTCCCCAATAATTCGATAGCTAACGTTGTTCCATATATCGAAGTTATAGTACTCTATCTTCTTTTCTTCATAACATTCTTACTCCTAAAACTCAAAGGAAATTTGAATGTATGTTTCTCCATGGAACTGTTGTGTTGTCTGCTTCATATTCTAAAAACTTGCAGAATTTTTGAGACAAGCTGCAATTTGTTAATGACTAGCAACTTACCCACAATTGCTCACAATAGAGATGCCTGAGAAAACTAATTATAGTCTAGATTTCTACCTTGTCTCTTTCTCCATAGATTAAGTGATGGCTCAGGAAAATATTTAAGTTGGTACTGAGTATTTCCAAGAATGGTAAATGTGAAGAAAAAGGGGAGAGATGCACCTGTTTACACCCAGGATTCCCTCTCTTCCAGTGTTTCAGTTTTAAAGCTTGACAATTTTTTGATTTGTGGCAGTGTTTGCTGGGAGGTTGCTACAGAAGATGTGAGGTTGTGTGTATCAATAGTTCCTCTCTAGGAGCACATATAGGGAAAAAAGCCTCTCAGGTGACAATATCAGGATAAGTGGTATTTGTCCTGAACAACTTCTAGCTTGTGTATTTTTTACCTTAGTTTAAAAAAAATACAAATAAATCTTGATAAATGATAAAAAGTATGAAATAAGTCTTGTAATAATACATCCTATCCAAATCACGTAGGCTAGAAATAAACAGGAGGTCTGCAAACATATGTGTCAAGTCCATTCCAATTCCATTCTTTTAGATATTTTAAAATAGACAATAAATTGTTGTTAACTATGGTTACTCTGTTGTATTACCAACTACTAGATCTTATTCACTCTAACTGTTATTTTGTACCCACCAACCTTTTCATTCCCTTCTCTCCACTACCTTTCCCAAGCTTTCGTAACCACCGTTCTAGTCTGATCTCTATGAGAGAACATGCAATATTTATCTTTTTGTTCTCGGCTTACTTCACTTACCATAACGTCCTCCAGTCCCATCTGTGTTGCTGTGAATAACAGGATTTCATTCTTCTTTCATTCATGCTGAATACTATCCCATTGTATACACGTACCTCCTTTTCTTTATTCATTAGTACACTGATGGACACTTAGGTTGATTCTATACCTTTGTCATTGTGAATAGTGCCGCAATAAAAGCAGGAGTACAGATACATTAACAACATACTCGTACCCTTTCTTTTGGATATATACCCTGCAGTGGGATTGCTGGACCACATGTTAGCTCTATTTATAGTTTTGTGTGGACCTTCCATACTGTTCTCCATAGGAGCTGTACCAATTTACATTCCCAGCAATAGTAAGCAACGGTTCCCTTTTCTCCACATTCTCTCCAGAATTCATTACTGCCCATCTGTTGAGTAAAAGCTATTTTAATTGGGGTGAGGTGATATTTCATTGTAGTTTGTTTGTATTTCTCTGATGGTTAATGATGTCGAGCATTTTCATATACCTGTTGGCCTTTTGTATGTCTTCTTTTTAGAAATGTTTGTTCAGGTGTTTTGCCTATCCTTCAGTAAGATTATTTGATTCTTTTCTATTGAGTTGTTTGGCTCCTTGTATATTCTAGTTATTAAATCCCTGTCAGACGGGTAATTTGAAAATATTACCTCACGTTTTGTGAATTGTCTTTTCACTTTGTTTGTTGTTTTCTTTGTTGTGCATAAGCTTTTAGCCTGAGTTAATTCCATTTGTCTCATTTTGCTTTGGTTTCCTATTCTTTTGAGGTATTACTCAAGAAATCTTTGCTCAATCTAATGTCCTGGAGTATTTCTCTGAGGTTTCCTTGTAGAATTATTATAGTTTTAGGTATTAGATTTAAGTCTTTAATCCATTTGATTTGGGTTTCATATAAGGCGTGATAGGCTTCTACTTTCTTTGTTTTGCATATGAATATCCAGTATTCCCAACACCATTTATAAAACAGACTGTCCTTTTCCCAATGTAAATTCTTAGCACATTTGTCAAAAAGAAGCTCACTGTGAATGCATGAATTTACTTACGGGTTCTGTATTTTGTTTCACTATTCTAGGTGCTGATTTTATGCCAATATCATGCTGTTTGGGTGACTACAGCTCAGTAGTATAATTTAAAGTTAGGAAATGTGATTCTTCCAATTGTGTTCATTTTGCTTGGGATGGCTTTGGCTACTCTGGTCTTTTGTGGTTTCATATAAATTTTAGAATTATTTCGTATATTCTGTGAAGATGTCATTGGTATTTTGATGGGGATTGCATTGACTCTATAGACTGGTTTGGATGGCATGGATATTTTAACAATGTTGGATCTTCTGATTCACAATCATAGAATATCTAATTCAATTTCTTTCATCAATGTTTTATAGGTTTCATCATAGAGATTTTTTACATGTTTGGTTAAGCTGATTCTTAGGTATTTTATTTATGGCTATAATAGATAGAATTATTGTATTGGTTTCTTTTTCAGATTGTTCACAGTTGAGATACAGACATGTAGATTTTTGTACATTGATTTTGTATCCTTTGGCTTTACTGAATTTATCAGTTCTAATCTTTTCTTTTTCACGGATTCTTTAGGTTTTAAATATAAGATCACTTTGTCTGCAAACAAGGACTTCTTTTTAAATTTGGATGCATTTTCTTTCTTTTTCTTGTCTAATCATTTTAGTTAGAACATCAAGTACTATGTTGAATAACAGTGATAAAAGTAGATATCCTTGTCTTCTTCCAGATTTTAATGGAAAGACTTTCATTTTGGGGGTTTGTTACATATGGCTTTATCATATTGATGTATGTATGTTCCTTCTATACCCAGCTTTTTGAAAGTTTCTATTATGAAGGAATTCTTTTATCAAATGCTTTTTCAGTATCTGTTGAAATTATCACTTGGTTTTTGTCCTTCATTTTGTTGATATGATGTATGACATTTTTTGATTTGCATCTGTTGATTCATCTTTGCATCTTTGGGATGAGTCCTACTTGATCATAATGAATGTTATTTGAAATATGTTGTTGGATTTGATTTGCTGGCATTTTTTTGAGGGTTGTTACACTTATGTTTATCAATGATATTGGCCTGTACTTTTTGGTGGTGTCTGTTGTGTGTCAGGGTAATATTGGCCTTGTAGAATGAGTTTGGAAGTACTGTCTTTGCATCAATATTTTTGGAATAGTTTAAGTAGGTTTGGTAATAATTCTTTAAATATTTGGTATAATTCAACACTAAAGTCATCAGGTCCTGAACTGTTTTGTTGTTGTTGTTGTTTATTTTTGGTAGAATAATTTTTATTATTATTTCTTTCTCACTACTTATTTTTGGTCTATTCAGGTTTTGGATTTCTTCATGATTCAATCTGGGTGGGTTTTATGTGTCTAGGAATTGATCCATTTCATATGTATTTTCCAAAAAAATTATTGGCATACAGTTGTTCATAATAGTATCTAATAATCTTTTGAATTTCTGTGGTATCAGTTGTAATGTCTCCTTTTTAATATCTGATCTTATTTATTGGCTCTTCTTTCTTTTTTCACAATCTGGATAAAGACTTTTTGCTTTTGTCTATCTTTTAAACAAAACAACTTTTTGTTTTATTGATATTCTATTTTTTTGGTTTTGATTTTATTTCTTCTCTTATCTCTTGTCTTTTTTTCTACTAATTTTGTGTTTGATTTACTCCTGCTTTTCTTGCTCTTTAAGATGCAACATTAGGGTATTTATCTGAATTTTTCTACTCTTTTGATGTAGATATTTATTGCTATAAACTTCTCTCTAACTACTGCTTTTATTGTATCCCATGGGTTTTGGTATGTTGTGTTTCCATTTTCATTTCTTTTAAGACATTTTTAAATTTCCTTCTTAATTTTTTCTTTGATGCAGTCATTCAGGAGCATATTCTTTAATTTTATTTTTAAGTTCCAAAGTTATTGATTTCTAGTTGTATTCCATTACGTTCAGAAGAGGTACTTGATGTGATTTCAATCTGTAGTGGCCTGACATATGGTCTATCCTTGGGAATATTCTATGTGCTTAGGAGAATAATGTACATTCTGTAGTTGCTGAATGAAATGTTCTGTAAATGTCTATTAGGTCCATCTGGTCAATAGTGCAGACTAAATCCAAAGTTTCTTTGTTGATTTCTGTCTGAAGGATGGTGAAAGTACGGTACTGAGGTCTCCAGTAATTATTGCGTTGGAGTCTATTTCTCTTTAGCTCTAGTAATGTTTGCTTTATATATATATGGGTGCTCCAATTTGGGGTGCATATATACTTATAAATTGTTATATTCTCTTAGTGAATTAATCATAGTCTATATACATACATGTATATACATGTATCGTGTGTGTGTGTGTGTATATATATATATATCCTTTTCGTCTCCTTTTGCAATTCATTGTTTGTCTTGAAATCTACTTCATCTAATATAAATATAGCTATTCCTGCTCTTTTTTTCATCTCTGTTTGCATGGAATGTCTTTTTCCATGGCTTTGTTTTTAGTCTAAGTGTGTCTTTATAGGTGGAGTTTCTTGTAGGCAGCAGATATGTAGTCCTTATATTTTTATCCATTCAGCCACTCTATGTCTTTGGATTAGAGAATTTAGTACATTTACAGCCCACATTATTGGTAGGTAAAGACCTACTACTGCCACGTTGTTATTTATTTTGGTGCTTATTTTGGATCCTCTGTTTCTTCCTTTTTTTCCTGTCTTCCTTTGTGCAAAAGTAATTTTTTTCTGGTAATGCTTTTTATTCTTGCCTTTTATTTTTGTGTATCTATTGTAGGTTTTTGATTTGTAGTTACTATTAGGCTTGCAAATAACATCTTATAAACAATTATTTTAAACTGATGACTCTGATTCCAAACAATGAAGACTAAAAAACTCTGCAGTAAACTTTATGTGCCCCAATTTAAAACCTTTATTGTCTTCTATGATATCTTTTCATACTATCTCTTCAAAAATTATTCTAGTTTTTTGTTTTTTTCTTTTTGGCTTGAAGCCTGTGGTTCAAAGGGCTAAGGCACCAGCTACGTACACCTGAGCTGGCGGGTTCGAATCCAGCCCAGGCCTGCCAAACAACAATGACGGCTGCAACCCCCCCCCCCAAAAAAAAAAATGACCGGGCATTGTGGCTGGCGCCTGTGGTCCCAGCTACTTGGGAGGTGGAGGCAAGAGACTCACTTGAGCCCAGAATTGGAGGTTGCTGTGAGCTGTGATGTCATGGCACCCTATCCAGGGTGACAGCTTGAGGCTCTGTCTCAAAATATATATATATATATAAATTTTAGTTTTTTAATAGGTTTGTTTTTTAGTCTTCTTACTCAAGATTTCAGTACTATAGTATTCTACACGTGTCTGTTTACTTACTATTATCAGTGAGTTATTCAAATGGTTTCTTGTTTGTTAACATCCTTTTTTCCCCCAGATTGAATAACTACCTTTAGTATTTCTACTGTACACCAGTAGAAATGTGGTATTTCTCTAGTACACCAGTATTTCTTCTGGTGTTTGTGGAATCTCTCACTTTCTATTTGCTAAACTATTTATTTCTCCTTCATATATATAGGATACTTTTGCTGGATATGATATTCTAGTATGGAAATCTTTCTTTCCCTCAGTACTTTAAATATGGTGTTCCATTCTCTCCTAGTCTGTAAGGTTTCTACTAAGAATTGTGCTGCTAGATGTATTGGAGCTCCTTTATATGCTATTTTTTTCTTTTTACTTGCTTCTTTTATGACTTTTTCTTTATCTGTACCTTTGACAGCTTGATTATTAAATGCCTTGAGTTAGTCTTGTTTGAATTAATTTTTCTTGGTGTTCTAAGACTTTCTCGTACCTGGATAGTGATATCTTTGTCTACGTTTGAAAAGTTTTCCGTTATTATTTCTTTGAACAAATTTTCTTCCAACAGCAATCTCTCTATTTCCTCTTTAAGGCCAGTAACCCTTTTTTTTTTTTTTTTTTTTTTTAGATAGGGCCTTCCTCTGTCACCTGGGTTACTGGGCAGAGGCATGATCATAGCTCACTGTAACTTCAAACGCCTGGGCTCAAGTGCTTCCCGTGCTATAAACTCCTGGGAATACAGGTTGTGTGCCACCATGCCTAATTTTTAATTTTTTTTTTTTTTGTAGAGACAGGATCTCACTCTGTGGCTGGTTTCAAACTCCTAGTCTCAGGCAATGCTCCTACTTTAGCCTCCCACAGTTTTAGGATTATAAGTATACTCAGCTAGGCCAATAACTCTTACACTTGCTCTTTTGAGGCTGTTTTCTAGATCATGCAGGTATTTTTAATTCTTTTTTAAAAATTTTTTTCTCCTCTTACAGTGTATTTTCATATAGCCTGTCTTCAAGTTCACTAATCTTCTGCTTGATCAATTCTGCTGTACAAAGACTGATGATTTTTTAGTTCATCAATTAAATTTTTCAGCTCCTGAATTTCTGATTAGATTAATTAAATTATTTCAATCTCTTTGGTAAACTTCTCTGATAGAATTCTGAATTTCCTCTTATATTATTTTGAAGTTCACTGAACTTCCTCAGGACATCTATTTTTAATTCTCCGTCTGAAAAATAACCTATTTACACCAGTCTGAGATTGGTCACTGGTGCCTTACTTAGTTTGGTGGGGTATTCTTGATGCTTATGGATGTTCTTCTATATGTCAGAGCATTGAAGAGTAGTATTTATTCTAACCTTAGTAGTCTGGGCTTGTTTGTACTTGTCCTTCTTAAAAAGACTTTCCATGTATTCAAAGTGATTCAGAGATAAGGGGTAATTTGCTGGGTAACAGACAGAAGCTCTCACTCTCTTTTCTCTCTTTCCTCCCAATCAGAAGGAGTTTCTCTCTGTGCTGGATTCATTAGATTTGGGGGAGGAGTGATATGAGCTTTTCCATGGCCACCACAGTTGGCATTGACCTGGATCACACCTGAAGCTAGTACAGTGCGGGTTCTCACCCAAGGCCCATGGCAACTATTGGCTACCTTCCACCAAAGCTCATTCAAGTCTAAAGTTTCCTTAGTTAGCAGGTGGTGAATCCGTAGGACTGAGTCCTTTCCTTCAGGGCAGCAGATTCCATTCTGGCCTAGATGTGTCTAGAAATGCTGTCCAGTATCTAAATCCTGAAATAAGGGACTTCAGGAATGTTCTTGGTGCTTTATTTTACTACAGTTAAGCTGGCACCCAAGTTATAAGACAAAGTCCTCTGTACTTTTCCCCCTTCCCCAGATAGAAAGTCTCTGCCCAAGATTCACTCCCTGGAGTGGTGGAAAGGTGATGCAAGGATTCCCTTGACACCACAACTGGCATCTTACTGGGTCACACACACTCCATGTCCACTTTCTCCAAGTCCAACATAATACCATTGCTTGCCCAGGACTGCAGGCGTTGTGGCCTAACTGCCACTCAAGTTTATTCTAGACCCAGGCTTAAATGTTAGCCACCCAGCGGTGGAGCCAGCCAGAACCCATAGTAGGAGTGGGGTTCCTACTGGGTCTAAGAATTTACCTCTGGCTGGGGCTGGTCTAAATGCTCCCTTTATAAGCAAAGGCAGAATTTCTCCTGTGTTTTGTGTATTCCACTGTGATTAGGGCAACACTGAGTTTCAACACAAAGTCTCACAATCACCTTGCTGTCCCCCCCATAGATTTTGTCTCCATGTGGTAAAGCTGGGGGGTGAGAGAAAGGTAGAGTGGGCAACGCAACACCGTCTTTTCTCCTCAATGCCTTTTCTTAATGATATTATATTAAAGCCACCACCTGATTTTTTTGGTTCTTATGAAGGTGCTCTCTTTCATAGATAGCTGTTCAACTTGGTGTTCCCACAAGGGCACAGTCCGTGGAGGGTTCTGTTCAGCCACCTTGCACTGTTTCTACCTTTCTGTGTCTTTTGTCTGTTTTCTAAATCTATTGGCTTTTTTGCTGTTGAGTAATATTTTGCATATAGATGGACATGTTTGTTAATTAATAGCTAAGTTTGTTCATACCCAAGTATAATATTTCATTTTCTCTAGCGTTAAGGTAAATACTATTGTTTTTGATTCAGTTTCTACATATTCATTCTTAGTATTGGTTAAAAAAAAAAAGAATGGCAACATGGGCTGCCTTCAGTTGTTTTTGTAGCTGATTGAGGTTCTGAAAATACCAAGACTGAGTACCTTCTTCTGTTGTGCTGGGAATTGCAAGAAGCCCCCATGCTTTTTGATTCCCAGCTCACTTCTTCCTCCATCTTTCACAATTATCTTTGGTTGTTATATACAGTTTGTAGTTGTACTTAGTGAGGAGGAACAAGGAGAGACAAATCTACACCATCTCGGGCTGACTGCAACTCCCTATGTCACAATTTTTTAAACTCTTAAGTAGTTTAGTAGCATAAAGAAAATCATTTTCTTCATGGCTCTAGGTAGAAAAGAAGATACTAAATTTCTAATCATTTCCTATGTAGAACTAAGAAGCTGAAAACATCTCAAATTAAAATGAGAATGGAGCATAAACACTTGATTGAAAGGTCTATGCATTTACTTAAACTCACACATCCCCATCATTTTAATGGCAATTTGACTACATCTACACTGGAGAAGGCCTGTAGTTGAATAACACTGCTCAGTTCAGTCCAAGATCAGTAAATTATCTTTATTTTGTATGACCACCCTTGACCGCTACCAGAAGGAATGTTGGCTGCTTCTTTCTATGTTTTAGCTTTCCAGTCCAAAGCACTGGGCTTGTTTCTAGGGATATAATGATGAAAATACATGGTGTTTTCCCAAGGGAAATGGAAAGAGAATGAGGAAAAAGATGCACAAAATGTTTAAGACAATATGATACCTGGCATAGTAGAGCCATAAAATGGCACAGACACATAAGGAAAGAGAAGCTATTCATGGTATTTTTTTTGTAGATAGAATTTAGTGGAAATTATAAGTAAAACAACTTGACAAGATAGCACTTCTTGATACAAACGAACATGTTACTACTGAAAAGATCTCATGACCTATGTGCTTACCCCTGAACTATCCTGTTCTGACCCACAAAGCTAAATCGAAAACAATTGACTTGTGTTTTTAATGTTAATATTTCATTTCTGTTTATCAAAATATGGTTATGATAATACCTTTAGCACGTTTCCAAACTGTCTCCTTAACCAAGTCCAATTTTCAATTCTGACTTTCACTCACCAACTCCAATTAGCATACTCCACAGCGCAGAGGAACACCGTTGCTAGTCTTTGGAACGCTACATTGTTGCCTCCGAGGTTGGGATTTTATTCTAGTTCACCCATCTGCTCTCTGTATGGAAAGAATTGAGAAGTACAGCAGGGGATCCTGTGAAGTCCTGGCTTCAAGCTTCAGGCAGTAATAGCGGGTGTCTTGACAGTAAACACCCCGATGAGAGCCACCTGGCAAAGTGACTGCGCACAGGGCTCTCATGCTCAGGTTTGTCCGCCTCAAGCACAATGTTGCTAAAAATGAGGTGTGTTCACTTTTCCTTAAAAATTAAATCTTGTCATTTTACTTAAATCCAACTAAAATAGCCATTGAAGGCCAAACATATATAATTCAAAACTCCATGTAGCATGAAGGAGTAAGGCGTATGGAACATTCAATATCTCCTCCCTAAAGAGAAACTTTCAATATAATTTTTTCACTTGCTGACTTCACATTTTAGGCTTATTGTTCTGGAGATGCATTTTTTTCTTACAATTTCATATTTGAGAATATAAATCTTAAGTGGCTTAGACATTTGATATGCATATAAAACTGTAACTCTAAACTTTGCTTCAATCTTTATTTACTAAGTAAGATATTTATTCTTTCAATAGATTGAGTAAAGCAAAGGTAAATGGATTAGATTTCATTCATTCATCTACTCCATTTACTTTGCTTTACTCTGCATGCTAATTTCTATAACCAAAGATATTCAAAAGAAGATATAACTCTTTTTGCTTGTGTTATTTTTGATTTTATTATGTTAGCTGTAATAATTAAGACAAGCATACCATCTTCCTATATGTAGATTAATTCTGAATATTATTTTTGTTGATTGCTTACTACCTATTATCTACAAAGATATTTTACAGTTAGTAGAAAATATCTGTGAGACCCCTTTGAGGCAGATAGATAACCATAGTGTTATTGGCCTTGACTGCTTTATTCGGTTAGCATTCTTTTGTTGACTTGAAGTCACACAGCTGGGGAAAAATTCTCAAATGAGTAATCAACAGACAGGTAGCAATTCTCCAATTCGAGAATGAGGGCCAACAAGTATGAGGAAAAAAATATGCATTTTCTGAAAGAAAAGAATAAACCCATTTTAAATTCCTCAATGGGAAATTCATAATTAAAGTCTCAATATCCTTGCAACCCAGAAGGCCTGAGATTTTCATGCCAGGATTCTATGTTCACGTGAGAAATAGGGGCCACCCCCCTTTTTTAAAAAGCCTTAAGAAAAGTAATATTTTCTTTCTTTTTTTTTTTTTGTAGAGACAGAGTCTCACTTTGTCACCCTCAGTAGAGTGCCGTGATGTCACACAGCTCACAGCAACCTCCAACTCCTGGGCTTAGGCGATTCTCTTGCCTCAGCCTCCTGAGTAGCTGGGACTACAGGCGCCCGCCACAATGCCCGACTATTTTTTTGTTTTGCAGTTTGGGCCGAGGCCGGGTTTGAACCTGCCACCTTCCGTATATGGGGCCAGCGCCTTACTCGATGAGCCACAGGCACTGCAAGGAAAGTAGTATTTTCTGATAAAAGCCAGGTGTTTTGTTAGAGCAAGAAGTCAAAGAAAATGTTTGGAGAAGAGGTTGAGAATCCTGGCAATTGGGCTAACATGGACCATACCACAAACCCTCAGGTGCCATGGTCAGCCATGTCTTACTTACTGACAAGGATGCCCATCTTCCATCTTCAGACCCCATGTCTTTTTCTAGCTGCCCAAGACAGTTTTCTTTAAGCCATGCTAATCATTAGGAAGAACAATATTAGTGCCCTTCACCTAATCAATGATTACAGTTCTTTCACTGAAGTCCACTATTGTGGCTGCTTGCTGTGAGAGCATCTTCTGCCATTAACACACAGACCCCTCAGAAACCCCTTCCTCTCCCTGGCTGCCCTCTCTGACCACCATGACATGCACATTCCTTGAGAACTTCACTTCCACTCTGAGCAATCCAAGTCCTGGGCCCAGAGAAAGCATCCTAAACCTCAGACCAAGCAATCCTCTACCTGAAGATTTGGATGTATCTCCTTCTTAAAAAGGGTTATCTTATACCTGCTCTTAAAAACCACCCCAATTTCTGTAAGGAGCCCTCTGACCTCACCGTAGTCATTAGTTAAATAATAATTATGAAGAGGCTATAACCAAATTGATTATAGCTTCCCCTACGGTCCATCAGGAACAACTCCATTTTGACTTGCAAGTTGGCTTACCTTTCAGGTAACCAAACATGTTCTGGGAATCCTAATCACTGGGCAAGCCCCTGTCTCTTATCCCAGAATGCTCTTTACATTTCCTAACTTCATGAATTGTTCCATCCCTTTCTGAACTTCCCACTCTGTTCTGACCATCTCAGAGTTGATTATACACATAAACCTCATCACTAATATCCTCAACTACCTTTCTGAACGTTTTCTTCATCTACTTCTTTAAGCTAAAACCTACTTATTTTCCCAGGACACTGTTTCTTCTGCAACCCTCTCAAAGGGTGGCTACCTTTTATTCTTCTTTCAAATCCCATGTTTGATGAGTCCTGCATGTAATTTAAATGTCCTTCTCACCTCATTGCTTCATCCAGGTGATTACTTCTCTGTCTTCATTCAAAACGGGAACTAATTTTGAAGCACAAGTGTTTCCGTGATGCCGTCACTGCCTCTTTTTATTGCAACAGTCTTTCTACTTCCTAGAACTTTCCCTTCTGTCCTTGAATATTTAATATCTTACTCTTGCCATCATTTTGAGATTGCAACATCTCCGGAGATGATCTCTGCAGGGAGACAGTGGTTTCGTGGTCTCCCTGTCCTTTGAACACCACCCCACTATTTCTACACACTTCTTGGGCACAACCCAGACCTATCAAACTATCAATATCCCTAAAATCCTCATTTTAAATCATTTCCCTTTCTCACCAGAACCTCTATTTTTTCTGGTTCACTTATACTCCAGCACTGTTTTCACTGAACCTAGTCTGTTGCGTCAACGTTTTTTCTTGTTCCTTACCTTATTTACCTTCTATCCCAGGTAAGATTCCAAAGTCTAGCGGTATAAATTTCCCCTTGCAAAATATCCTCAGCTCCCCCGAGTCTGTCTCTCTCCACCGTACCTGCCTTATAAAAAAGAACAATTATGGTTAAATTTAACCCTCCACCTTCACCACACCTACAAGCAATTTGAATGTGGCTAGAAAACAAAAGTCACAAGCCATAGCCTGAACTGATGAATGTGTCATTTTAAATTTTTAACCATAAATCTCAAGGAGACTTTGGCACTAGGCAAGAATCCTTTTAGAACTCTACTGCCTAAGATAACGTTTTTATAGCTTCTCTACCTTCAAACTTCCAACACCGCCTCCCTCTTTGTAATCGAAGTTGATCACCAAGTTTTAAAATTTTACTCAGGGAAAAGAACTACCTTATCTTCCCTCCACCAGAAGTCTTGTCAGGTCTGAGATTTTATTTTATCCTTACAAGCTCATAAGTTATGTTGTTATTGCTTTGTAGATGCTAGCAAGAGAAATACAACTTTTGGGTCAGACAACAAGGCACAGAAAGAAGCCTGAGTCTCATGTTTATGCCGATTACTCTTGCATGCGCTCCCTCAGGGGTGACACTGCAGGGGCCCAGATGACGACTGTACAGGCAGAATTGTGTCACAACTGATGAACACTGAGTTGGGGAATTTACTGTTTTTATAGCAAGTAGTAAGAAACCTGCTCTTTGTCCCAGAGGGAGAAATTACTTCATCCCTCAAAGTTGCTTGCTACAAAACCAACCCCCCAAAATAGCCAGGTAAAGAGCAGCTGGGGTCTTGCCTTCTTGGCATTCTCAGCAAGAAACTGCAGGGACACACAGGTCCATGATGAATTACCTCTTTCTAAAATCCATCCCATGACCCTATGTGTTCTCATCGTGCTCTCAAACTTTCATAGGGATGTGCCACTCCCATAGCCACCCTCCTTCATCTAATGCAAAGAGACTAGGATTAAATCTGCACCTTTGCCTTACACAGCATTTAATTAAGGTATTGTAAAGAGGACTCTAAGAAGCAGGACAAGGTCAAGTTATATTACTGAGTATAAGCCAACACTCTGGGGTTCTAGACTCAGCAAACTAAATAAATCCCAGGAGCACCAGTTAGTTTAGATTTCCAGAATGTAATCTAAAGCCACGTTATTGTCCATTGTGACCCATGCAAGAGAGTTGAGACCGACCTACTCATCTTTGATGCCATTACCATGAGTCAGTAGACGAGCAATGAGACAGACATTCCCCCACATGCAGACAGATAACACACAGGGATACACTTCACTCCATTTTTGAATTTGTTTGTAAACTGTATATATCATCATTATACTGGTAGATGGTTTGGAAAGCTGAAAACAAGAGGCAGCTGGTCAGACTGAAATAGTTAAAAAAGCGTGTGGCAGCAAAGCACCAACAGGGATTCCCAAGAAGAGGTCAGAGATCCAAGATCCAAAATAGTCAATTTTCTAGAAGTAGACACAAAAAGCACCCAAGTTATGCGGCCTTAAAGACTGCAAAGACAATCGGGCTGATGTCTGCAGGACTCTCAAATCTGACCTGCAGTAAGTGGTGTCTCCATCAGAAACACACAGTCATTTTCTGTAGCCCAAATAGTGGGGTTGTCTTCTTGTAAGCCTGCGGACCCAGATAGTGATGGCAGCTGTCTGCACGGGTCAGGCTGGGTAATCAGCTCGATTCTAGTTGGCCTCATTAGATGCAAGGCCTGATGTGGCCATCTGTGTAATTGAGCCAGACTATCTGAATGGCAATCGAAATTTCCTCCTGGCCTTTAATCTGCCAGTCTCTGGTGGTCTTCCCCATGGCTCTTAGGATTATTGTCTGAGGCATGGAAGACCAATCTTCAATTCTTCCCATTGTGCTAAGTGACCCTTACCTCAGTCAGTCTGACAGAATGGCCAGGGGAAAAACTTTTCTTTCAAAATAGAATCTTCCACTTTTTTATGTAAAACTGAAATGCTACCAACGTCAGGTCATCTGTGATCTTGAACATCCCATTGTCCTTTGACCAATAAGGCCTGAGGTCCCCTTTCTTATTAACATTAAGTCCAAGTTGAGCACCCCAAGATGGGAGTGTCACGTTAGAATGTCTTTGGCCATAATCAGACATTCAGTTGCAACTGAGCTTCCAGGCTGCTTTTTTGGTTTGTTTATTTTTAGAGGGGTGGACTTGGTGGCTGGTAAAGCATGGCAGGTAGCACTATTATACTGAGAAATGGCCTCTATGAATTCTCCAGCATCCATTAAATCTTTGTTTAAAGCTGTGATTTTTCTTTCTCTTCCTCACATTCTGTGTCATTTCTATTGGACCAGCCAGGAGGGGACAATATACATGTATATGGAAGAACCTAAATAGCAGAATTTCCTCTGATTTCTGGGATGGGGAAGTGAAGAAAATAATTTTGTGACACATACAGATGTGAAAGATACATTGTATACTAATTCATCCCAGAGATCCTACATAGGGTTTACTGGTCACTGTAACTGTCCTTTCCCACTGCAAGCCCCATCCAAACCACATGCATTGAATTTGGACTCATTTGGAGGTTAAGGACTGTGTAACCTATGTGTGCATTGAGGACTATAGCATCAGACCCCAGAAAACCACACCATTCCCCAGCTAGGAGTCACGTCCCATTCTGAATAAAGCCTATATTCCTTAACATGTTCTATAAGCCTTTAAATCAATGTTTTTCAACCTCTTTATCTCACAGCACACTTGAACCTGTAGTTAAACTTCTGTGGTACATTTAAATTATGTTGATCAAAGAAAAAGAGTAAAAAAAAAAAGAATACACTTACTGTGCTTTGAACTTCTTTTGAAAATATTTTAATTAATGATCATTAAAAATTTTCTCCAGGGCTGGGTGCAGTGGCTCACACCTATAATCCTAGCACTCTGGGAGGCTGAGGTAGGTGGATTGCCTGAGCTCATGAGTTTGAGGTCAACCTGAGCCATAGCAAGACCCCATCTCCAAATATAGTCAGGCGTGGTGGCAGGTGCCTGGAGTCCCAGCTACTTGGGAGGCTGAGGCAAGAGAATGGATTGAATCCAATAGTTTGAGGTTGCTGTGAGCTGTTATGCCACAGCACTCTTCTGAGGGCAACTTGTGAGACTCAGTATCAAACAAACAAACAAAACAACCAACAACAAAATTTTCTCAGGGGGGCCAAGATAGGAGGATTGCTTGAGCTTTGGAGTTTGAGACCAGCCTGAGGACCCCATCTCTACTAAAATAGAAAAATTAGCCAGGCATAGTGCTACAGGCCTATAGTCCCAGCTACTCAGGAGATTGAGGCAAAAGGATCACTTGAGACCTTGAGTTTGAGGTTGCTATGAGGTATGACAGAACAGAACTCCACTCAGAGCCACAGAGTGAGAGTGTGTTTCAACTGTATCCCATGATTGCATTAATGCACACAGCTATGATTTAATTAAAAAAAAAAGAGTTGAAGAAAAAAAGTTGTGTTTTTTTTTTTCTCTCAGCACACCTAACATCCTGTCACAGCACACCAGTGTGCTGCAACACACCGATTGAAAATCTCTGTCTTAGGTAACTTGCTCTTGACCCCTCCTTAAACTCACGTTCTCAGTCCTCCCCTTCTGACTCTCTCTTCAAGAACTCTAGACTGGGTTCTCAAAGTTACTCAATTAGGTCAAACTCATTGCTCCCTTGGGAGCATTACCTTTATTTTTTTTTTATTTATATAATTCCTTTATTAAATATATCCCAAACCATGTAAAAATGAGCTATTCAAGGGAAAATAAGCTGACACTTAGATCCTTAACCAATTTTCTTTTCTTTTTGTATTCACATCTGTCTGCAATATTATGAACTTTGCTAAATTGCCCTTCTGCAATATCAGATTCTTTTTTTTTTTAACAAGTGAACAGTTTATTAAGAACTAAACAAAGGTATGATGTGATACAGTACAAGCAAGACACTCAAGATAGGTATAATAGTAATACACAAAAACTTAAATTTCACCTCAAAAAAAATCACAACACAAAAGAGAAAGCAATTTCACTGTTATAAGATAAGATATTTCATGCAAAGTATTAACTCTGCCCCCCCAAAGCCCAACCTCCCAACAAACAAAAAACTATATGGGAATACTGCTAAGCTAACATATTAACCACAGTATAATCATTCATAGGAAAACAGTACTTAAGCAATGAACTGAATTAAATAACAAAGTTCAAACTGTCATAAACTCATACACCACAATGATTTTACAAAACAAACAACTCCAGAAATCTTATAAACAATAAAAGAAATATTTCAATATCATTCTACTTGATGGATACACCTGATATTGAAAATGGAGAAAATATATTGTTATAAAGAGAAATTACAAACATGTTTCATTATAGATGAGGATGCAATATCCTAAACAACATATTGACAAGTTGAATTACAAAATTAATATTTAAGTAATATGCTTTAGTCAGAATTGAATCCAATTTATATGAAAGTTAGACACTATTTTTTTTTTGTTTTGGTTTTCTTTCCCTCGCCCCCTCCCTCCTTCTCTGTCCTTCTAATTAA
>CAUYON010051719.1:0-31870 GCA_963573935.1 Arctocebus calabarensis
TCCCAGCTACTCGGGAGGCTGAGGCAAGAGAATTGCTTAAGCCCAAGAGCTGGAGGTTGCTGTGAGCAGTGTGACGCCACGGCACTCTACCCAGGGCGATAAAGTGAGACTCTGTCTCTACAAAAAAAAAAAAAAAAGAAATGCCAAGTGAGTTCTTCAGGCTGAAAGAAAAAAAAACACTAATGGAATAGGCGGGGGATATACTTCAAAAAACCACATTAAGGCATAAAAGGCCCAGGGAAAAATTAAGTACACAGAAAAATCCAGAATATCCCATTGCTGTATTCATGGTCCAACTCTAATATGAAGCGCAAAAGACAAATCTCAAAAATAGTAGCTACAGCAGCTTATTAAGAGATAGGTAATTTAAAAATATGTAAATTGCACCAACTAAGAATTCAGATGTATGTGGGGGTGTGTGGAGATAAAGTGTAGAATTTTTTTTTGTTCTTTTTTTCCTTTGTTTTTATTCTTTTATTCTTTCTTCTTCCTTTTTTTTTTTTTTTTTTTGGATTTTTGGCCAGGGCCGGGCTTGAACCTGCCACCCCCAGTATATGGGGCTGGCACCCTACTCCTTGAGCCACAGGCACCACCCTGTTTTTATTCTTGTATTTGCATTCTAACTTGTCATTTGTTTAAAATAACTTGTTATAACTATAATGTTTTCTGTAAGCCTCATGGTAACTACAATGGAAAAGTCTATAAGAGATTCATTAAAAATAAAAAGTAACATATTAAAACATACTACCAGAGACTGGACATGGTGGCTTATGTTTGTAATGCCAGCACTTTGGGAGGCTGAGATGGTAGGATCAGTTGAGGCCTAGAGTTTGAGGTTAGCCAGGACAACATAGCAAGACCCTCTTTTTAAAAAGAAAAATTCATCAGATGTTGAGGTACATACCTGTGGTCCCAGCCACTTGGGAGGCTGAGGTGGGAGGATTGCTTAAGTCCTGGAGTTCATGGCTGCAGTGAGTGATGACTATACCATTGAACTCTAGCCAGGTGACGAGTTTTACTCTTTCTCTAAAGGAAAAATAAAAAGAGCAAAACAAACAAAAAAATATTACTAGAAATGATTACTTATCTATAAAGGAAGACAATAAGAAGGGAAGAGAGGAATCTCCTAACAAGTAGAAAACAAATAACAAAATGTCAGTAATTAGTTCTTACCTATTAATAATAACACTGAATGTAAATGGTCTCAATTCGCCTATTAGAAAACATAGAGTGGCTGAATGGATATAGAAACAAGACCTAACTATATGCTGCCTTCAGAAACCCACTTCACCTACAAAGACACACATGGACTGAAACTAAATGGGTGGAAAGATATTCTATGCAATTAGAAACCAAAACAGAAGCTGAGCTTGTTGGCTCACTCTTATAATCCTTGCACTCTGGGAGGCCAAAGCGGATAGATTGCTTGAGCTTAGGAGTTTGAGACCAGCCTGAGAAAGAGTAAGACCCTGTCTCTAAAAATAGCCAGCTTTGTATACTATACTAGGACTCTAGCTATTTGGGAGGCAAGAGGATTGCTTGAGCCCAAGAGTTTAAGGTTGTGAGCTGTGGTGCTAGGGCACTCTATCAAGGGCAACAAAGTGAGACTCTGTCTCAAAAAAACAAAAAACAAACAGAAACCAAAACAGATCAGGAGTAGCTGTATTCATAGCGGATAAATTAGAGTATAAGTCAAAAAGTATGAAAGAAGACAAAGAATGTCTATAAAATGATACTTGTAAAAGTATTAGTTTAACAAGATAATTTAGCACATATAAATATCTAAGCACCCAATACCAGAGCTCTCAAATATATAAGGCAAACATTAATAGACCTAAAAGGTGAGATAGACTGTAATATAAGAATAGAAGGGGGCTCGGTGCCTGTAGCTGAAGTGGCTAAGCCGCCAGCCACATATACCAGAGCTGGTGGGTTTGAATCCAGCCTGGGCCTGCCAAACGACAATGATCAAAAAAATAGCTGGGCGTTGTGGTGGGTGCCTGTAGTTCCAGCTACTTGGGAGGCGGAGGCAGGAGAATAGCTTGAGCCCAGGGGTTGGAGGTTGCTATGAGCTGTTGATGCCACAGCACTCTACCCAGGGCGACAGCCTGAGGCTCTGTCTCAAAAATAAATAAATAAATAAACAATAAAACAAAACAAAACAAAAAAATGGAAATCATATCAAGTGTCTTCTCTGACCCCAGTGGAATAAAACTAGAAGTCATTAACAAGAGGAAACCCTGGAAAATACACAGACAGATGGAAATTAAAAAATATGCTCCTGAAGGACCAATGAGTCAACGAAGAAACTAAGAAGAAAGCTTAAAATTTTTTTGAAACAAATGCAAAGGAAATATAGCATGCCACAAATGTATGGGCTATAGCAAAAGCAATACCAAGAGGGAAATTAATAGCAATAAGTTCCTATATAAAAAAAAAGAAAAATTCCAGATTGACAACTTAGTGGTACATTTTATGGAAGTAGAAAAGCAAGAACATACCAAACCTAGAATTATTACAAGAAGAGAAATAATAAAGTTCACAGCAGAAATAAATTAAACCAAGACAAAAAATACAGAAGATAAATGAAAAAATTTTTTTTTGGAAAAGGTAAACAGTTGACAAACCTTTAGTTAGACTAAAAGAGAAGATCCAAATAAACAAAATTAGAAATGAAAAAGGACACACGACAACTGAGACCTCAGCAATACAAGGATATAAAAATGTGGAAAGATATTTCATGCTGATAGATTAGAATAATTAATATTGTTAAGATGACAATACTGCCCAAAGCAATGTATGGGTTCAGTGTAATCCCTATCAAAATACTGATGATATTCTTTATAGAAACAGAAAATACTTCCTAAAATTTCTGTGGAACCACAGATTTTCACTAGCCATAGCAATCCTGAGCAAAAAGAACAAAGTTGGAGGTACCATACTACCTGACTTTAAAATTGATTGCAAAGCAATGGTAACCAAAAGAGCAAGGCACTGGGATAAAAATAGACACATGGACCAATGGAACTGAATAGAGAACCCAGATATAAATCTGTGCATTTAAAACCAACTTATTAATAAAGTTGCTGAGAACTTACAGTGAGGAAAGGGCAGTCTTTTCAAGACCTGGTGCTGGGAAAGCTGGGTAACTATGTGCAGAAGGATGATGCTAGACCCCTCTCTCCTGCCATACCTCGGAATCAAATCAAAATGCATTAAAAACTTACCTAAGACCTGCAACTATGAAACTACTACTAGAAGAAAACACAAGGGAAGTGCTTCAGGATATTAGTGTAGGCAAGGATTTCTTATGTAAGACCTCAAAGCACAGGTAGCCAAAGTAAAAGTGGACAGATGGGATCACGTCAAGTTAAAAAGTCTCCATAGAAAAGACAATGTTCAACAGAGTGAATAGATAACAGACAGAGTAGAAGCTACTATTTGTAAACTACCTATTGGACATGGTGTTAATAACCAGAGTTTATAAGGAGCTCAAACTACTCAATAGCAAGAAAAAAAAAAGATACATTTGAAATATGGGCAAAATATTTGGATAGACATTTCTCAACAGAAGCTATCCAAGTGGCCAACAGGTATATAAAAAAGTCTCCAACATCAAAATCATCAGAGTCGGCTTGGTGCCTGTGGCTCAGCGGGCTAAGGTGTCAGCCACGTACACCTGAGCTGGCAGGTTCGAATCCAGCCCGGGCCCGCCAAACAACAATGATGGCTGCAACCAAAAAATGGCCGGGCGTTGTGGCGGGCGCCTGTAGTCCCAGCTGCTTGGGAGGTAGAGGCAAGAGACTCGCTTGAGCCCAGGAGTTGGAGGTTGCTGTGAGCTGTGATGCTACAGCACTCTCTCCAGGGTGACAGCTTGAGGCTCTGTCTCAAAAAAAAAAAAAGAAAAAAAAAATCATCAGAGTCATACAATTCAAAACCACTGCAATTATCATCTCACCCCATTTAAAATGGCTTGTATGAAAAAGATAGGCAATAATAGATGCTGGTGAGGTTATGGAGAAATGGGAACCCTTGTACTTAACTTTTGGTGGGCAGGTAAGTTAGTACTATGAACAGTATGGAGGTGCATCTGAAAACTAAAAATAGAACTCTCGTATGATCCAGCAATTCTACTTCTGGGTATATGTCTAAAAGGAAGGAAATCAATATATCAAAGAGATATCTGCTCTCATATGTTTATTTATTTATTTATTTATTTTGCAGTTTTTGGCCTGCTGGGTTTGAACCCTCCACTTCTGGTATATGGGGCTGGGTTTGAACCCTCCACTTCTGGTATATGGGGCTGGGTTTGAACCCTCCACTTCTGGTATATGGGGCTGGCACCCTACTCCTTGAGCCACAGGCACCACCCCTCTTACATGTTTATTGCAATACTGCATAATAGCCAAAATATGGAATCAACCTGAGTGCCCATCAGTGGATGAATAGATAAAAAATACATATACATATACACTGTGTAATATTCAGCCACACAAAAGAGTGAAATCTCATTTGTAGCAACATGGATGGAGCTGCAGGCCATTATAGTAAACGGGCTGAGCCAAGCCCAGAAAGACAAATATAGTGTGTTCTCTTGCAGATGTGGGAGCTAAAAACAGTGGATCTCATGAAAATAGAGAGCAGGTAAATGGTTACTAGAGGTCGGAAGATGAGGGGGGAGGGAAAGAGGAAGGAGGAAAGAAGAATATAAATATACTTACTACCTCTGATATGTACTCCTACAAATAATAAAGATGGCAAATTATGTGTATATATTTTTCTTAAAAAATTTTTTTTACAATATAAAATTTCTAGAAATATATCACTGTTGAAACCCCTGTCACACTTTCAGCTTAGCAGTTGGGATTTATGACCCATCAAGGTCACTGAAAATTTTAACATACACATACATATTTCTTGCTTATGACATTATGTTAGGTTCTGTTATCACATTCAGATAGCTAACATTATGTTAGCGTCTGTTATCACATTCAAAACCCTTAAGGGCTTTTCTTTCTTTCTTTTTTCTTTTTTTTATTAACATTACAGCTACAAAGGAACAATATAAATTTCCATTAGTGGGACCAAAAAGTTCAGACTATATTAAATATCACTTTAATAAACAGTTGTGTGATTTGTTGACAGACTTGAGGAGTGTGATAGTGATCATGTTTGCTCATTTACTTCATAGCTCCTAAGATGTGTTTTGCTGGGTATCCTGTCACAGATATAATAAAAGACACAGGAATCTAGGCAAAACCTGCCATTGGGGAAAAAAGCAATGATCGTGTCTGAATAAAGGGACGTATTAATTGTTAACATTATGATAGAAAAACTGATAAGAAAATCCCGTGTGAAATTTAAAACATGTAAAATCGAGATACACTTTAGTATTCTTAGAGGTACAACTTTTTTTTTTTTTTTTCTGAGACAGAGCCTCAGTCTATCACCCTGGGTAGAGTGCTGTGGCATCACAGCTCACAGCAAGCTCTATGTGGCATCACAGCTCACAGCAAGCTCTAATTCCTGGGCTCAAGCAAGTCTCCTGCCTCTGCCTCCCTAGTAGCTGGGACTACCGGTGCCCGCCACAACGCCTGGCCATTTTTTGGTTGCAGGTCTCATTGTTGTTTGGTGGCCCGGGCTGGATTCGAACTCGCCAGCTCAGGTGTAGGTGGCTGGGGCCTTAGCCCGTTGAGCCACAGGCACCGAGCCTAGAAGGACAACTTTTTAAAAACCAAGGCAAACATATTAATTTGTTCATTTATTGAAAAGGAGTTTGGATGCCTCCTGTGTGGAAGGAATTTTAGGTACTAGGAGTACAATAGAGAACAAAACAAACACAAATCTTTACCAGCATGGAAATTATGTGATAGACAGACAGATGATAAATAAATAAAACATGTGGTATGTTAAACGATTGTTAGTGCTCTGTCTGGGTGGTGGATTTTGTAATTTCTGATGGTTAGGAAAGGCTTCACCAAGAAGGGGATATGTTAGCAGTGACCTGAGGGTATTGGGGGAGAATGCCATGAGGAAGGCTCCGGGGACAGTCTCCTGTGGTGAGATCCTGCTGGGTATCTTTGAGGAACACCAAGGAAACAGAGCAGGTGGGAGCAAGGGAGAGAACCAGTGCCGTCACTCAGGCGGGATAGGCAGTTGTGTTGTTTGGCTTTTACTCTGTGTAAGACAGGACCCCATGGGAAGATTTTGAGATATGATTTGGTGTTTTTTTTTTTTTTTTTAATAGCATCATTCCATATGCTGTGCTAAGACTGTAAGGGGACAAGGATGGGAACTGGGAGGCCAGTTCGAATCTTACCGTATTATTCCTGGTGGGGGAGAATGGGGCTTTAGAATGAGGTTGTTACAGTGAAGATGTCGAAGCCTCGTTGGATTCCACATGTGCTTTGAAGGTAGGGCAAGTAGAGTTTGGTGACGGATTTGGGTGTGGACTGTGTGTGAGAGAGAGAGGAATTACAGAAGTTCTAGGGACGCCATGGCACTCTACTGAGCGCGATAAAGTGAGAAAAAAAAGATGATTCTAGAGTTGTGGCTTGTGGAGCTATAAAAGTGGAGCTGCCATTTGCCATTAACCAAGACGGGGAAGATTGTAGGAGGGGAGGTTTGGGGAGGAAGACCAAGGGCTTACTTTTGGATGTACCCAAATTTTAGAAGTTTATTTATTAGTACCCAGAAGGCGCTGTTGTGTAGGGAGCTGGATGTGTGAGTCTCAAGCTAGAAATTGGAGAATTGTCGGTATAAAATAAGTAATCTAATATGTTCCAAAATCCGAAACTTTTATTTTTTTTTTTTTTGAGACAGAGCCTCAAGCTGTCACCCTGGATAGAGTGCTGTGGCATCATAGCTCACAGCAACCTCCAATTCCTGGGCTCAAGCGAGTCTCTTCTCTCCGTCTCCCATTTAGCTGGGACTACAGGTGCCCGCCACAATGCCTGGCCATT
This sequence comes from Arctocebus calabarensis, assembly GCA_963573935.1. Lineage (NCBI taxonomy): Eukaryota > Metazoa > Chordata > Mammalia > Primates > Lorisidae > Arctocebus > Arctocebus calabarensis. Next base: position 6,963 of record CAUYON010051719.1, read on the forward strand.
TTTTTTTGGTTGCAGCCGTCATTGTTGTTTGGCGGGCCGGGCTGCATTCGAACCCGCCAGCTCAGGTGTACGTGGCTGGTGCCTTAGCCTGTTGAGCCACAGGTGCCGAGCCCCGAAACGTTTTGAATGCTAACTCGTGCTCAGAGGAAATGTTTATGTGAGCATTTTGGATTTTGAATTTTTTGGATTAGGGATGCTCAATCTGTAATTACAATGCAAATATCCCAACATCTAAAAAGTGCCAAATCCCAAATACGTCTGGACTCAAGCGTTTCAAATAAGGGAGTCTCAAACTGGAGATAGTATTTAAAACTGTGAGTTTGAGATGAGATCATTGAGGGAGGGATTGTTGCCAGAGAAAGTTGAAAGACTATGTTCTAGATGTGTTCTAGGTATGTAAACATTTAAAGGTTAAAAAAAAAAAAAAAAGAGGCTCGGCGCCTGTGGCTCTATGGGCTAAGGCGCCAGTCACGTACACCTGAGCTGGCGGGTTCGAGTCCAGCCTGGGCTTGCCAAACAACAATGACGGCTGCAACCAAAAAATGGCTGGGCTTTGTGGCAGGCGTCTGTGGTCCCAGCTACTTGGGAGGTGGGGGCAGGAGACTTGCTTGAGCCCAGGAATTGGAGGTTGCTGTGAGCTGTGATGCCATGGCACTCTATCCAGGGTGACAGCTTGAGGCTCTGTCTCAAAAAAAAAAAAAAAAGAAGGGTGGTGCCTGTGGCTCAGTGAGTAGGGTGCTGGCCCCATGTACCCAGGGTGGTGAGTTCAAACCCAGCCCTGGCCAAACTGCAACAACAACAAAATAAAAAAAATAAAGAAAGAAAAAAGAAAACTAAAGACAGAGAAGAAGAAACAAAATCAGGAAAGTTTGCAGACTTAGAGGCCAAGTAAAAAAGTTTTAAGGAGGGAGTGTGAGCTATGTCAAATGCTAATGAGGTTTAGGACTTGATGTTAAATCCAATGGGGAGGTCATCGGTGACCTTGTCAAGAACAGTTTTTGTGACATGTAGAGAACTTTTTTGTAGTCTGTAAGGAGAGTAATGCTGCAAATGAGGACACTCTAACTTGGAGAGGTCACGTATTTCCTTAGAATTTAGAGCTAGACAATGGGAGAGCTGAGTTCTTCACTAGTTGTCATCACACTTTCCCAGCATATTTTACTAATCCCAGAATATTGTGGCAATTCAACTTCCAATTTGGGGAAACATGTTTGTTTCTTCTTCTTCTGGGTAGTTTTGTTCAGTTTATATATAATGAGTAATTTCAGTGCTCATTTAAGAGTTTTGATGCGTAGTGTGAGGAAAAGAAGTTAGAATGATTAGAGATGGAAATGAGAATAGAGGTGGGTGGCAGGAGAAAGTTCAGGTTGGTTCTGCTGAATGAAATCTCTTTTCTCTAAAAAGCAAGGACTTAGTGGGAATAGTTTGCTTAATCAGTGACTCTTGAAATAGATGTAAGTTGGTGATGAATAGAACATAAGTAGCAGAGTTTAGATATCCTAATGACAGCTGCAGAAATTTAAAACATGATTTATATGCCTCAAAAATCTTATGAATCACTTTTAAAATTGTGATTTATTTTTGATCAGATAACTCTACAGTTCTTCAAAGCCTGTCTCTGGTGCGCTCAGGGCTGTTACAGCATTAAGAAATAAGTGTAGTCTCCGGCTGCCATCTGCTCATTCCACATGTTCTTTTGAAACTGAGTATTGGAACTTCTTTAACAAAGCCGTCCTAAAATGTCAGGTTCCTGGAGAGTGCAGTGTATGTCTTGCCACTCAAATAAGAAAGTATAACCTTGGCAGCTGCTTAAGTGTTCACAAGGTTGTGTCCTTTAAACTCAAATTCCAGAAACCTTTTGTTGTAAGGAAGCAGCTGAGTAATTTCTTTAGTGCGTTTTTATGACCTCGCTATGGTATTGCACCACAGTAAACAAAAGTCAGCATTATCTGCTTCAGGTTTTTTCAAGTCTTTAATGAACTGGTGGCAAAGGCACCAGCACAAAGAACATTCATGATCGTTTTTACATTTAATTAATTAATTATTATTTTTATTATTAAATCATAGCTGCGTACATTAGTGCAATCAAGGGGTACAATATGCCGGTTTCATATACAATCTGAACTATTTTCATCAAACTGATTAACATAGCCTTCCTGGCATTTTCTTAGTTATTGTGTGAAGACATTTGTATTCTGCCTTTAGTAAGGTTCGCCTGTACCCTTCTAAGATGTACCGTAGGTGTGGCCCCACCAATTACCCTCCCTCCACCCCCGTTTTTACATTTAAATTTTAATTTTTTCTGAGACAGAGTGCCCAGGCTAGAGTGCCGTGCTGTCAGCCTAGCTCACGGCAACCTTAAACTCCTGAATTCAAGCTATCCTCCTGCCTCAGCCTCCTAAGTAGCTGGGAATACAGGTGCCTTCCACAAGGCCTGGATAATTTTTCTATTTTCAGTAGAAGTTGGATCTCACTCTTGCACAGGCTGGTCTTGAATTCCTGAGCTCCAAGAATCCTTCTGCCTCAGCCTTGCAGAGTGCTAGGATTACAGACACAAGCCACTACGCTGGCCTGTGTGGCAACTATGTCTAGCTATTTAGTGTTTAGTCCTTCTCGTATTCCCCTTTGGGTGGTTGGTAGCTAAGGCCTTCCCTGGTTCTTGTATACACATACTCATGGGAGAAAATTTGTTTTTGTCTGCTAGTCACAAGGGGCCTGCCTAGGCACAGGAAGTATGCAGACTGAGAATATAGTGACTGTGCTGGGAAATGCCTGAGTTCCTAGAATAGAAATGCACTTGCATTGACATTTAAGGGTTAGACAACAATGTGAAGAAATTAATATTGATCTGATAATCTGATATATAAATATATCAGATTAATCTATATATCTGTAGATATATACAAGGTGGCTGTAAAGTTTGTGGGTAATTTAAAATTGACAACTATTTTAAATTGTGCATGAACTTTATGGCCACCTTCTGTGTGTGTGTGTGTGTGTGTGTGTGTGTGTGTGTATAATCTTAACTGTTTTTTGGCTTTTAGAAATCACATGTAGTATTCATAAGTATTACATGGGATATTATGGGACAGGATGACTTTATCAGAATATTGCTACATAGGTCATTGATGGGTTAAATGGGAAATAATCTGGTAGTTATTACCTTAATCAAATGGTCAGAGTAGCATTATCAATAGTAAGATAATGTGACATTATGTGCTTCCTGTGGTGATTCAGTCTGAAATATACAAAACCATCTATGGCGTGTTCTTGCCAAAAATGTTCAGTACAGCCAAATGATGCCTTTAGATTCAAATTCCAGTTTTTAGGAAAAAAGTGATGAAGGAAAATGAGTAATGTCATTAAAAAAATCAGAAAAATCTAAGATGCAAAACACTCTATAAGCAATTGGTTTGGTTTGGTTTCTTAAAGTTAATATGGAAAAAAAGGTGAGATGGGATTTTTCTAGAATTAAGGAGACCAAAGAGATGTAGCAGCTGCTTTAGTCTATTCAGGCTGCTATACAAAATAACACAAACTGGGTGGCTTAAGCAACAGATTTATTTTTTTTATGGTTCTGGAGGTTGGCTGGAAGTCCTAGGTCAAGGTCAGCTGGGTTTATTTCTCGCAAGGCTCTCTTCCTGGCTTACAGATGGCGGCCTTCTCACTGTGTCCTCACGACTGGAGTGGGAGTGAGCTCTTCTGTCTCATTCCCTTCATATAAGGACACCAACCCTATCACATTTGTTGTCCTACCCTCAAGACCACAGTTAACCTTTAGCATCTTCTCACAGATGATACATGTCCAAATAGAGTTACGTTGGAGGTTAGGGCTTCAACAGAGGGATCTGGAGAAGATGCAAACATTTAATCCATAATGGCAACCAAATGCAGTGCATAAAACTTGAATATTTTATTTAGAGATTTGGAAAACAATTTGTAAAAGACGTTTTCTAGATAAAGTATTTGTGTATGGACTGGATTGTAGGTGCTATTAGAGGATTATTAGAATGTTGATAATGGTGAGGCTGGGTGTGGTTGCTCACCCCTGTAATCCTAGCACTCTGGGAGGCTGGGTGGATTGCCTGAACTCAGGAATTCAAGACCAGCCTGAGCAGGAGCAAGACCCCGTCTCTAAAAACTAGCTGGGTGTTGTGGTGGGCACCTATAGTCCCAGCTACCTGGGAGGCTGAGGCAAGAGAATCACTTGAGCCTAAGAGTTGGAGGGTGCTGTGAGTTATGATACCGCAGTACTCTACCAAGGGGGACAAAGTAAGATTCTGTTTCAAAAAAAAAAAAAGGTGATTGTGATAATGATACTGTTTATGAAGGAGAATGCCCTTATTTTTAAGTTCTATATTTAAAAGTATTTAGAGATAAATTGAATTGTCATGATCAAATGGTTCAACAAAAAAGTCTGTATATATGTATGTGTGTAATACAGCATATATACAGACATAAACATATTTACAGAATATATGTAGATATGCCGTAATGGTAAGGGAAATGTGACAAGATTATTTGTTGAGTGATCTTTATGTTATTCTTTGAACTTTTTGTGTATTTGAGATTTTTCAGAATAAAAATTTAGGAGGAGTCATAAGGGAAAAAGTACATTTCATCTTAAGGTTTTTTTTTTGAGACAGTCTTACTGTATCACCCTGGCTAGAGGGCTGTAGAGTCATAGCTCACAGCAACCTCAAACTCTTGGGCTCAAGGCATCCTCTTGCCTCAGCCTCCCAAGCAGCTGGGAGTACAGGTGCCTGCCACAATGCCCGGCTGTTGTTTAGAGACAGGATCTCACTCTTGCTCAGGCTGTTGTTGAACTCTGTGAGCTCAGAGTGTTTACCTGCCTTGGCCTCTGAGAGTGCGCAAACCGCACTTGGCCTTATCTTAAGTTTTCTTAAAGACATAATCAGATTTTTTAAAAAATTAAAACCTGAACAGGTAGGGGCGAAAGATTTTTCCTTGGCTCTTTTGTTATGGCTTTCTATACCTACAAGAAAGTGGAGAAAATAAGATAATTGGGAAAATATGGTGTATCCGAAAAAAAGACAGCATTGAGGACTAGCAAATAATTAGCAGTGTCAAACCAGCACCTAGCTATTCAGTGTATATAAAATGACTAAATTTAGGAATAATACTTATTAACTATTGATGAACATGAATGCAGCCTCTTTCCTCACTTTTCTCATAAGGCGTTGCTTCTCTGCAATCTTAGAGAGTTCTTCCATGGAGTACCATTTTAGAGAGACTGTTGACCTCTTCATGTACTAGATCTTCAATGTCCTTAAATTAAGTCTGCTTGAGGGTAGAAACAAGGGTGCATGAATCCCTTTTATAATAAGAAAATGGAGGCATCAGGTTAGAGACCACAGATATCAAAATGTTGAATGTAATTAGAGACTGTATGTGATTATTAGATTTATAAGTAAGGGCCAGTAACAGGTGTAAGTGTTTTGGACAAAATGGGATGTAGACATGTTTTAAGAACAAGTAATTTAATAGAAAGATATTGAAGTGGTAGACAGTGAAAGCATAATTAAGAGAGTAGGATACTTGAAAGTGTGGGAGGAGTTAGATTTAGCAAAAAAGGGAGATTTATTTTCCCTAAAAAGACTAAATTAAAATTGTATATGAAACTGGCACACAATCAGAGCTTAAGAAAATGCTAGCTATTGTTTTCTGTTTATTCATTCAATAAGTACATATTGATTACTAGTAAAAGTGACAATTTTAGGTGCTGGTAAATCACCTCAAATCCTGGTAAAATGCAGTTTACTTGATAATGATGAGATAATAACGGATAATAACTTACCTAGGTTTTATCGTTGAGCACCACAGACTTTAGTGAGTGTTATGCATTAGGCATTTGAAAAGCGTGGCGAAGGCAGGGTTGCAGCAGTAGTCAGACAGTAGTCAGGGGTTTGGGACAGGGCACTCACAGTGGAAAGAGCTGACATTAATTTTTTATTTTTTTATTTTTTGCAGTTTTTGGCCGGGGCTGGGTTTGAACTTGCCGCCTCTGGCATATGGGGCCGGCGCCCTACTCCTTTGAGCTACAAGCGCCACCCAAGAGCTGACATTTATTAACTTCATTTAACTCTGTTATGGTAGAAAACACAAAGATGGGAGAAAAACCCACTCAACCTAGTCTCTTCCTTGTATTTTCCCTTTTTAGAGGCAGTCATTATGACTAATTTTTATTTGTTTGATATCATTCCAGAATTACTTAGAACATGCATGTAAATGTGTGCACCCTTCTGTTTTGGAGACTGTCTTATACATCATTCTTTGGTGAGGCCTTATTATAGTTTCTTTAATTCCTAATTGATGGACCTCGAAGTTCTTTCCATGCACCATTCAAAAATTACAGAAGTTCTCACACATGTAAAAATAGAAATAGTGTAAATGAACCCTTGTACCAAAAAGAGCTCCCGTACTTTTACACTCTGTGTTCCCTGGGGAGCAGACTCTGAGATGGAAATTAGTGCTCAGATTTATTGAGGGCACTCCTGGAGCCAGGGTCCAGGGAAAAGAAGTAGGTTTGGCCCGGGATAGAAGTTGAGTTGCGATGAGTCTCTGTTGACCCTGGGGCAGTTCTGAAGGTGGAATGGCCCTTCAGAGGTATCCTGCATTGCTGAGGGGCTGGGCCTTTGTAGTTCCATTGCCGTCAGCGATTGCGTCTAGGCTGTCCCACAGGAAGGGGACAAGAGTTTGGGCAAGGGGTGTTTCTTCCGCTGAGGCGATCCTTAGTGGGGGCTGACAACCTAGGCCTCCAGTAAGTCCTTCATTCTTGAAGGAAGGTCTGGGCACATAGCTTCCACCATACTCGTGATTCTGTTTCATTTTCATACCTTCCAATACCTCTTATCCCATATTCTCTTCCATCTCCCAAGAGCCACAGATTTTATCTGTAAACACTATAGTTCCATTTATCTTAGAAGATAAGTGAGTAGTACGTTTTGGTGAAATCTTGATGTTACTGGATAATAAAGTTCTTGATGAATGGAATTTTGCGGTAAATGAGGAATGAAGAGTGTTTCATTAGGAATTAAGAGATCTGTGTGCCTCTGAGCTCTGAGATCAGTATGCTGTGTGAGTATGAGAGAGTTGCTAATGGATCTAAATATTCACCAAAATAGAAAATCTGCAGGGTAGAGAAGCTATACTTCTCTCCATTCTAGATTGGGAAACCAGATTTTTTTTTTTTTTTTTGTCAATTATAAAAGCCTTTCTTTTTCAAATGCTTAAAAAAGCAAAATAACATGAGGTAGAACCATATTTCATACATTTTTGAAATGTCTTGGTTTGGAAAAGATCTTTGACATTCATGTGGAACACATTTTGTTGGTTTCTCTGATGTCGTTTTATGAAAATATTTTCTGAGTTATACACATAATTTCTTTGAGACTGGATTATGTCTCTTTTCCCCTTTAGCCTCCTTGCTCTCTTGCCTTTCTCCCTCTTCCTTCTTTCCTTTCACTCAGTTTGGAAAGTGACGTCTTCTTGCCCGTGGCCTTACATATTTCAGCGAGCCCCATGATTTAGTGATTTTCCTGTCATGCCTCCTGTTTGTCTGTTAGAAGTCTCATTATATTAGCTAAGCTTCTATCACTGTGCACCCAGGTCTGTTGCAGGAGTGTCATACTTGGTTTCTCTGTGTGTAGTTTTTCCCCCCGTATTGGTCCAACCTTCACACCATCTCAAAAAGTTTTAGCATATCACTACTTTGTTTAGATATCTATTTATTGGACCATTAAGACTCTTTACAGTCTGGCTCAGCTGAAGCTTACTGTTTATAGCATTTATCTCCTTTCTCCAAACCTATAGTTTAGAATAATTTATCTTACATATTAGAATCTAAGATTATTGATGAGTTCCTTGGTCATCAGTATAGTTATAGGTCGGCAGTTCTCAACCACTGTATTAAAGGATTGTGGCATTAGGAAGATTGAGAACCACTGTTATAGATGGTAATAGTGCCCATCCTTCACTTAGAAAGCGTCTAGTATTTAAAAATGCTTTTTCTTTTTTTTCATCCTGAGTACCTTTGTGTGAAGCCTTATCAAAATTCATGTTGCATCCTTATCAACTTGCTTTGTTGAGCACCAAGTCCTATATATTGTCTAAAATAGCTTTCCTATCCATGTTATTATTACCATCCTCACCCCTAATGCCTTCACCATGTATTTATTCAAAACAGCCTATGTGGCTGACACTAAGCTGAGCATCATATGGTGATGAGTACATAGAATGTGAATCTCGTTTACATGGAGTGTAAAGAGTGGTAGTGGAGACAGCCATTAAACAGAGACTCCCAGAAATAAATAATGAGATATAGTAACAGATTCAGTGGCCATCCATCCGCCTCTCCTGTACTGCAGTGGTGTCTTTGGTCGTCAGGCCCACAGTCTAGCCCCTCTTCCTTGTATTGCCGCTAGACTGATCTTTCTGAAAACGAAATTCAGATTTAAAACACTTGACCTGCTTCCCTTTGCGGTCAGGTTAAAGCCCAAACTCTTTATGATGGATTATCAAGAACTTTAGTATCTGATGAATGTTGGCCTGTTGGTTTTTGTCTTAACTATTTTGCCTTTTTACTCTGAATATCAGTCCTTCTGTTTTCACTGTCTGGAAATAATTGAGCTCTTACTTTTGGTAGCTGGAACATGTGATTCCCTGACCCTTTTCGTTGGTTAATTCCTACTCATTCCATTCATTATTTCTTACAGGAATTGTTTTTGGACCCATTTAAATCTAGGTTAGGGAATCCATCTTTTGCGTTTCTATATGTCTTGCGAGTTCTGTTATATTCTGTTGTAATTGATTGTTTGCATGTGTGTAAGCCTCGCTGGATACTTGAATAGTGTCTATCCTGTCCACTGTTGTAATACTCACACCACCCATGTTAATGGGTATGAACTGGACACTTGGGAAATGCTGCTGTAAAATATGAAGTAATTCTTTTTTTTAATGAGAACAAAAATTTAATTGGAAAGCCATTGTAGTGTTGAGATGGAAGTTTGTAGTATTATTTCTAATAAAGTCATGTAGGACTAAATTGCCATATTTACTGCACATTTGCTTATTTATTTTGTGTTTGACAAGACCGTACAGACAAGCTTTTCCTTTTTTTATTTTTCCTTTTTTTTTGAGACAGAGCCTCAAGTTGTTGCCCTGGGTAGAGTGCTGTGGCATCACAGCTCACAGCAACTTCTAATTCCTGGGCTTAAGCGATTCTGTTGCCTCAACCTCCCAAGTAGCTGGGACCATAGGCGCCTGCCACAGTATTCCACAGTACCCTACAGTACCCCACAGTAGCTATTTTTTGGTTGCAATTGTCATTTTTGTTTGGCAGTTCTGGGCTGGATTCGAACCTGCCAGCTCTGGGGTATATGGATGGTGCCTTAGCCGTTTGAGCCACAGGCGCCAAGCCAGACAAGCTTTTATATTGTGGCAGGAAGTCAATGAAAGATGAAAAGTCTCACCGTATTAAATACTTCGTGCTAGAAGAGACTTGTACATGTGTAAGCAGAATGTGAAGAAGTAGCAAAATTGGTGCTTTTTAAAAAGTAATATTTACTGAGCATCTGCCATGCACTAGGCATTGTTCTAGTTGTATTACATATATGCTTGCTTAATCTTTATGACAACTTTTTGAGAGGAGAGCATTATTATCCATCTTTGACAGACAGGGAAACTGAGACCTAGAAAGGTATCTTTGTCAAGGTCACATGGAAGAGTCAGCGTTTGGATATATGTCTTCCCATTGTGCGTCCAGTGTTCTTTCACTTACTGTTTTTGTTGTTATTATTTTGTTAGAATACAGTTTGCTTTTTGTTTAAAATTATTTCTGTACAGAGATGAGAAATAGGTGAAATTAGGTAAAATAAATACCTGAAATTAATCAAAAGAAATGATTGAAGTTTTATCTCTACGACCACTGCTTCCAGAATGATTTAATTTTTTGACTTAAAAATGATTCACTGTAGATATTTATAACTCTTGAGAAAACTAAACCTCAGAAATGAGATATCAGAGACTGCTTAATTAATGGCAACATGAGAAGTAGAATCTGGAATCTTGGTATTTGTTGACCTAGCTTTATCTTTTAAAAATTTTATTTAGTAACCAATTTCTAAATATAATTTAAAGCCAGATTTTGATATAAGCATAAATGCAAGTATTTTTCTGTTTTTAGAAGCATCTAGTCATAGAATATATCTATTTATAAAAACATATGAACTTTTTTTTTTGAGACAGAGTCCCTCTCCTTTGCTCTGGGTAGAGTGCAGTGGCATCATAGCTCACAACCTCAACTCTTGGGTTCAAGAAGTCTCCTTGCCTCAGCCTCTCAAGTAGCAGGACTACAGGCGTCCCAGAAAACCTGGCTAGTTTCTCTGTTTTTAGTAGAAATGGGGTCTCGCTCTTCCTCAGGCTGGTCTTGAACTTCTGAGCTCAAGCAATCTACCTGCCTCGGCCTCCCAGAGTGCTGGGATTATAGATGTGAGCCACCGTGCCTGGTCCAAAGCAGGTCAACATTTGAAAGATAACATTTCCCATAAATGTATTCATCGCAAAATATATCATTTATTTTTAAGGCCAGTCAAGTGTAATAGTGAGAACAGACGAAAGAGTGGAACAGGAGTTTAAGCTGTCTGTAAGGGACTGTGAACATCAATTGAGATAACTCATACCTTCAGATTAGCTATTAATTCCAAGATCTGAATATATTATATATAATATTTTGTGGAGTTGGTAAGATAATTTGTTCCTGAGTTTCCATTACAATTAATACCATATCGGATTTATCTAATCATTTATACAATCACTTTTTGCCTTTGGTCTTTTTCATGAAAATAGGAAATTTTTTTTTAATGTAATGAAGCCTGTTCTGTGACTTGTTTCATTTCCATTTAATATAAAGTTTTTGTAGGTTATATTTAATTTTCTTCATAATACAATAGGTGATAAAGTTGGAAACATTAAGAATGGGTCATTAACTAATAAATAGACCAGTTGAATGCTGATGGTTGAGAAACTGCATGCACACTATATTTATATCAAAAATATAAATATAGTTTTCCTTTTTTCTTCCTTAAATGACTCCTCCGTGCTGCCTGTTCAGTATGTCTTGGCTATTCAGTTGAAAGAAATCCCAAGTTAGATTCCTGTGATACACCTTATTAAACGGTGAGGTCCTGGCTAAGTTTGCTTAGAACTCAGTTTTTGTGTTTGCCAAGTCAGTGATGATCCTTCTCAGAATAGAATCTCATGATATGAATAGTATATTGTGATACACTATTCAATTATCATAAGTAGTGTTATTTTATATTTTACATTGTTTTGTTAGTGCTCTTGTGGCTTTTCTAAACTTTCATTTTTGCGAGGTTTTGAAGATATAATAAAAAAAAGTTTCGGGCCATTTTCTACCTACCATATTCTGTCTGTAGTTCTGAACCCTTTCTATTTGTGATCTCTTCAGGCGAGGCAGTGTGGGTGTTCCTTCCAGATCTCACCCTGTTGTATGCAGCGCTTTGCACTTACTTACTTGAGAGAAATCTTCTTTGGTGATATAATTTAAAACTGAGTGTTGTCACCATGGAAAAGTGAACTCCTTCCAGATTCTCTTTTTGAAAAAGTCATTGTTGGATAACTCATTCAGCCAGAAATATGCTGTTCCAAATTTATTAAAATTCGCTTATTGCTTAGTTTTATTTTTTGATATCAAATAGGAATAGGGAAATAATTACGAGTGTCATGGTAGATGAGACAACTAGGGTTTGTCAATAGGAAGTGGACTTTGAATTTTTTCTTTAAATGTATACCTTTTAATTTTAGCAAAAATAGTTGAGGTTTTGGTGGAAACAAACTGATGAAAGCAAAGCTTTCTAATTAAAAAAAAATGTAATCTAGATTGTTGTTAGTGAGCATTCCAGTGTCACTTGTGGTTTACATGCCTCACTTTCTTTTTAGTGATCAGGTCTTTTTTTTGTTTTTTTTTTTTGAGACAGAGCCTCAAGCTGTCACCCTGGATAGAGTGCTGTGGCATCACAGCTCACAGCAACCTCCAATTCCTGGGCTCAAGCGAGTCCCTGCCTCCGCCTCCCAAGTCGCTGGGACCACAGGCGCCCGCCACAACGCCCGGCCATTTTTTGGTTGCAGCCGTCATTGTTGTTTGGCGGATCCGGGCTGGATTTGAACCTGCCAGCTCAGGTGTACGTGGCTGGTGTCTTAGCCCGTTGAGCCACAGGCGCCGAGCCAGTGATCAGGTCTTTTGAGTGGCCGTCTGTTAGGCTGTAGGTGGCCCCTGTTGGCTGATAAGATCTATTTGTACTCTGTGGAGCTCCCTTTGACTATTCCAGCCTTTCTTTCTCTCTCATGTCACTATATTCCTATTTTTAGTTCTTTAACCACATAGTTTGTTACATTTAAATATTATTTCATCAACTAGATTTTAATTTTGTTATGTGAAGGAATAATTTTGTGCTCTCCTGTAAGAGGTACACCCCAGTATATGCTGATTAATTGATTATCATCTCAAATTGAAATCCTTTCACCAGAAGCTGCGTTTTTACTATGGAGAAACAAGTTTAAAAGGAGTTCTTTTTTTCTTCCCGTTTTAGCTATTACAACAAAAGATATCCATGACCTTTAGGTACAATAGGGTGGAGTAAATGTGGTTGAATGAATTTCTCACTGAACATACTCTTTTTAATGTCTAGCACAGTGTAAATGAAACAGTAGTGAGATTTTCTTGAACATTGGTACTTATTACTGGTTTGGAGGCTTAATGCGGTTTGGAGACCTCACTTGTCATTGTGAGGAATATATTGAGATTATATATATTTGTATTTATATACACACATAATATTTAGAATTCCCAAGACTTAGGAAGTTCTTCATAATTATTGTCCAGTGGTAGTGTACAGTCAGTTATACAGGATTTTTTGAGAATAATTTTTATGATTGACTTGTCTGTTTTTTGATGGAGGCAGATGACTTGGGAACAGAAGGTCAGAATTTGCATTGGGATTTATGACTTGCTAGTTCTGTGTCCCAGGGCAAGTAATTCTTATACCTTTATAGCTCAGTTCCTTTTCTTTCTTTCTTTCTTTCTTTTTTTTTTTTTTGAGACAATATCTCACTCTATCTTCCTGGGTAGAGTAGCATGGTGTCACAGCTCACAGCAACCTCAAACTCTTTGGGTTCAAGCAGTAGTCTTTCCTCAGCCTCCCTAGTAGCTGGGATTACAGGTGCTCACCACAACACTTGGTCAATTTTTCTGTTTTTCGTAGAGATGAGATCTTGCTCTTGTTCAAGCCTTGAACTGCTGAGCTCAGGCCATCCACTCACCTTGGCTTCCCAGAGTACTTGGATTATAGGCATGAGCCATTGTGCCTGGCCTATACCTCTGTTTCTACTCTGCCAATCTCAAAAGAGTATTTTGAAAATCAAAATGAACTAGCGTACATAAAAGTGCTTCATAAACTGTGAAGTGCTAAATAAATGAGGTACATTGGTAAATTTCAAAGATTGTGAATGGCTAGGGTAAAGACCTGTGTCTTATGTGTATTTTATAAACACCTGAATCTGAGAGTAGTTATGATAAATTAGTCATTTTGGGGGAGAAATAATACATATTTAAGTGGCTAAAATTTACTGCCAAGAATATATGTTTATTTTCAAATTGTACAAGTGAGCCTCATAAATATAAGAATGTTTTAATATGTTTTAGAGAAAAACACTGTGATATCTGATTTAATTTTTTTAACATTTTCAGGTTTGAAAGCACAATGGCAGGAAACAGCCTTGTTCTACCCATCGTTCTTTGGGGTCGCAAAGCACCGACACATTGTATCTCAGCAGTACTTTTAACAGATGATGGGGGCACAATCGTAACAGGATGCCATGACGGACAGATATGTCTCTGGGATCTTTCAGTGAAACTGGAAGTAAGTATTTGAAATGCCTATTGTACATTTTAAATATAAAAATCTTACTATTAGAGAATAACACAGCTTCAGAATAATACTTGGGTTTATAATATATTTTCTGCAAAATATGTTTTGACTAAAATTGGTATTATGCAGGTTGATTATTTACATATTCCATCAGAATTGACTTCTACTGGCTTTGGCTATTTTGAAATATAATATTAATATCTACCCGAAGTGGCTTAATGTATGTTACATTTAAGATTTTTTTCCTTTTTGAGGCAGAGTCTCACTATGTCACCCTTGGTAGAATGCTATGGCGTCATAGCTCACAGCAACCTCACACTCTTGGGCTTAAGCTATTCTCTTGCCTCAGCCTCCCAAGTAGCTGGGACTACAGGCGCCCACCACGATGCTTGGCTATTTTTTTTGTTTGTTTGTTATTGTTGCAGTTGTCATTGTTGTTTAGCTCGCCTGGGCTGTAGCCTTGGTGCATGTGGCTGGTGCTGTACAGAACCACTGTGCTACGGGCGCTGAGCCTACATATAGGATTTTTCAGAAGAGGCCAGGTACGGCGGCTCATGCCTCTTATCCCAGCACTCTGGGAGGCCGAGGCAAGTGGATTGCTTGAGCTCAAGAGTTCAAGACTAGCCTGAGCAAGAATGAGACCCTTTCTCTAAAAATAGCCAGGCATGTGGCAGACGCCTATAGTCCCTGCTACTCAGGAGCCTGAGGCAAAAGAATCACTTGAGCCCAAGATTTTGAGGTTGCTGTGAGCTGGGATGCCAGGGCAGTCTACTGAGGGCATCAAAGTGAGACTCTGACCCCCACCCCCCAAAAAGAAACAGTTTAAAACATTTAAACCTTCTATGGTAAATGCTTTGAAGAGGGTAAAACTTTTTATAAAGTATAAGTTTTATTGTACTGACTTCTGAAATTGCCCCGTGTCTGTTGTCATGCCTTACTGCCATGGAAACAGTACTCGGTTTGTGCTGCCTCTAGGCCTCTCAGTGGGCAGAGCTAGGAACATATGGTTTGGGGACACACACACACGAGTTGGCACTGATACCTTCGATTTTAATATGACACAACTGGGAATACCCTGCCGTTCTTCTTTCCTGTTTGTAATGTTACGAAGCACCCAATGCCCGTGAAAGCCAATACTGTGGCACCTGCCTTAGAGAGAATAAAAGTTTTACTGGAAGTCACTGGCGAGGAGGTAAGAGTAAGTACTCAAATCTGTGTCCCTGAGCTGGGGGCTTGGTCAGGTTTTATAAGCATCGGGTAATGAGGTGTGATCTGATGGGGTCTTGCAGTGGGCTGATGGCAGGATATTTGCTCCGATGGGACCATGCCATGAATTGGTACCAGGGCTCCATCTGACTGGATGCTGGATCCTGCCCTGTGGTGTGTGCTTCTTAATCCAGTCCCCACACACTTAGGTTCCGCCTACACACTGGGCTCATCTAAGCATATGCTAAAGTTAGGTGATTTTCAAGCTGGGAGTCCATGGCAACTGTTACATGAAAGTTGAGCTAGATTGGTCTGATTAAAGTAACTCTCTTCTCTGATAATTCTTCCCAGGGATTTTCAGTAAAGGGGAATAGAGAAAATGGAGTGGTAGCTAGTATGGAGTGTGGCATCAAGTAAAGTGATTTTTTAATTACTTTTTTGGGGGGCAACAGCCTCATTGAAATGTAATTCACATGCCATATAATTCATCTGTTTAAATTCAGACTTCTATGTTTTTTAGTTATGCTCACAGAGTTGTACAACCATTGCCACAATTTAAAACATTTAAAGTTTTTCAGAATTTTAGGGGATACACATGTTTTGTTTACATACTTTGTTTTTGTTCAGATTGAGCCAAAGTTATAAGTGTGCCACTTACCCAGATATGTGCATCGTACCCAATAGGTGTGGATTTACACAGGTCCTCTTTCCCCTCCCCCCAATTTTAGAACATTTTTGTCATCACATGTAAAAGAATGCAATCAGACTCCTATCTCCTACCAGTGCTCTTTAAGAGTCCTCTCCAATACTCTCGTACCCTGGAGGCAACCACTCATCTGCTTTCTTTCACTATATCTTGCATATTCTGGACATATCATATAAATGGAATCATATCATATGTGGTTTTTATGATTGGCTTTTATTACTCAGCATAATGTTTTCAAGGTTCATCCATGTTTTAGGTGTATTAATACTCAGTTTTTTTTAGGACCAAATGATTTTTCTTTGTCTATTTATCAGTTGACAAAGTTTTGGGTTGTTTCTGTTTTTGGCCTTTATGAATAATGTTGCTATGAACATTTGTGTGCCAGTTTTTTGTGGCCAAACATAAATTTTCATTGCTCTTAAGTATACACGAGTGCCTGGAATTGCTGGATCAAATGGTAATTGTGTGTTTAACCATTTGAAGAACTGCCAGACTATTTTCCAAAGTGACTATGCCATTTTACATTCTGATCAGCAGTGTATGGGGGTTGCAGTTCTTTTACATCCTTGTCAACAGTTGTGACTGTCTTTTTGACTGTAGCCATACTAGTTGGTGTAAAGTTGTATCTCATTGTGGCTTTGGTTTGCATTTACTGATAGCTAATGATGTTGAGCTTCTTTGTGTTCTCATTGGCCATTTGTATATCCTTTCTGGCAACTGTTTATTCAGAATCTTTGCCAGTTTAATAATTTTTTTTTTAATTAAAAATGCTTTCCTTTGCCCATTTTAAAATTCGATTTTTTTTTATTATTGAGTTGTAAGAATTATTTATATATTCTGCACTCAAATTTTTAAACAGATATTTGGTTTGCACATATTTCCCCCATTCTGTGGGCTGCCTTTCTTGGTGGTGTCCTTTGAAGCACAAAATATTTTATTTTATTTTTATTTATGTATTTATTTTTTGAGTTAGAGTCTCAAGCTGTTGCTCTGGCTAGGGTGCCATGGCGACATAGCTCAAAGCAGCCTCCAACTCCTGAGCTCAAGCAATTGTCTTGCCTCAATTTTTATATTTTTAGTAGAAATGGGGGGTCTCGCCTTTTGCTCAGGCTGGTCTTGAACTTGTGAGCTCAAGCAGTCCACATTTCTTGGCCTCCTAGAGTGCTAGGATTATAGGCATGAGCCACCATGCCCAGCCTACAAAATATTTTGATTTAGATGAAGTCTTATTTATCTATTTTTTCCTTTGTTTGCTTGTACTTTTATTGTTATATTTCAGAAGCCATTGCCAAACCTAAGGTCATAAAGATTTATCCCAGTGTTTTTTCTAAGAGTTTTATGGTATTACCTTTTCCAGTTAGGTCTTTGACCTATGTAAGTTAATTTTTATATATGATTTGAGATAGGGGTCTGACTTCATTCTTTTGCCTGTGGCTATCGAGTTGTCCCAGCACCATTTATTGGAAGTACTCCTTGTTCTGCATTGAATGGTAGTAGTACACTTGTGAAAAATCAATTGACCCTATAGATACATGGGTTTGATTCTTTGCTCTCAATTTTGTTCAATTGTCATGTCTGTTTATTCTTGTGTCATATGGCACTATCTTAATTACTGTTGTTTTATATTAAGTTCTGAAATTGGGATGTATGAGTCCTTTAATATTACTCTTCTTTTTTCCAGATCATTTTGGCAATTTAAGGTCCTTTGAATTTCCATAAAAACTTTAGGATCAGTTTGTTACTTTCTTCAAAGAAGCAATAGGGATTTTAATAGGGAACCTATAGATCAATTCGGGTAGTATTAAGTTTTCTGGTCCATGAACATGGAATACCTTTCCATTTATTTAGATCTTCAGATTTTTTTCATCAGCATTTTATAGAATAAGGTTTATGCTTTTTTTTTTTTTGAGACAGTGTCACTGTGTCACCCTCTGTGGCATCACAGCCCACAGCAACCTCAAACTCTTTGCTTAAGTGGTTCTTTTGCCTCAGCCTCCCAAGTAGCTGGGACTGCAGTCGCCCGTCATAACGCCTGGCTATTTTCTTGTAGTTGTCATTGTTTGGCAGGCCCAGGCTGGGTTCTAACCCGCCAGCCCCCGTGTATGTGGCCGGCACCCTACCCACTGAGCTATTAGATTTTTCCCCCCTAATTGTCCTGGTGTGGATATTGTTATTTTGTTATTAATTTTAGCAGAGGGTAGCATCTTGTCTTTCCCATTTTTAAGTATGAAGTTATCTTTAGCAGTTTGAGGACGTTCCCTTCTGTTCCTAGTTTATGTTTTTATCATGAAAGCGCTAGATTTTGCCATGTGCATTTTCTGCATTTATCCAGATGCAGATTTGTCTTTCGTTTTCTTGATATGGTGGCATTGCTCTTTTTTAATGGGAGGTATTTTGGTATGTTTGTATACTGAAAGGAATGATGAAACGTAAACGAATATTGACTTTTAAGAGAATTGTGGCAGTCAGAGTGGCGTTCACAGACTAGAGCAGCGCTTGAACGACCCTTTCACAGGGGTCAGCTAAATACATCCTGCATATCAGATATTTACATTACGATTCATAACAGTAGCAAAATTACAGTTATGATGTAGCAACGGAAATAATTTTCTGGTAGGGCGTCTCCCCAATATGAGGAACTGCATTAAAGGGTCACAGCATTAGGAAGGTGGAGAACCACTGGACTAGGGGGTTGGAAGCGAGTGTTAGGCTGAGGAGCTGTCTGTGAGAGGAGCAAGAAACACTTACTCATGGCAGTAGGGAAGTTGGAATCTATGGGTGCAGCAGCTTGGTTGTACTTTGGGTAACAATGTGAGACTTTCTTGGTGCTTCTTCTGTTTTTTCAGAAAATTAAGCAAGGTTGTCAGCTGAAAGTCAGGGCAGTGGAGGAGCTGTTGGAGGTGTGAGGAGGAGGGAGCTGAGCTGTGGGTATCTGGGATAGTGGGAGCGCAAGGACTGGAGAAATGAGTCGGACTGCTGGGCAGCACTCAGGGCCTCCTTGAACGTAGACAGGGTTAATTTAACATGAAACCAGTCATCAGGGTAGTGTTTTTTGGTTTTTTTCTTCTCAACCACCTTTAGTGTCTTGGGTGTAGGCCCAAGCCAAGTGGAGAGCCAGATTAAACTGGCTTGAGGTTTTGCCTGGCAGATGACTTGAGTGTGTATGCAAGGTAGTAATCGTAATGCTGCCCTGGGCCCTCTTCAGCGTGGAGGGCCTTGGTCTGAGGGTTGAGGGATAGAGGCTAGTGTGGTAGAGGCTGGGAAGAGGTGGATCTGAGGGTTTGGTGTGGGTGAAGAATGTTTGGGGTTGGAAGGTGAGATGGGGTGAGGTTGAAAGATAGGAGGAAGTGAGATGTTTGACTTAGTTTTGAGAGTAGTTCATTTATTAAGGGTCATGGGACTAGAGTACAAGTACAGCGGGGTGGATGGCAAGGTGATTAGTGGTAAGGAGTCAGAGGCCTGGGTGTTGCAAGGTATCTGTAAAGATACTTACATGTCCTGTCTCTTTCCAAGAACAACATTATCTTGTATCAGAAGTATTGGACAGTGAGATAGTGAGTCAAGTGCCCGAATCTTCAAGGAATGATAGCAAGAAACTTGAATGTTTGCAGTGAATATAAGGTAGATGCTGATGGTATAAGGTGTAAAAGTGCTAAAGGTTTTGCTAGAGGCAGGGAAAGCCAAACATTCTGGAAGAGAGACTGAGAAGTAGAGAAGACACTCGTTCTTTCTCCAGGTATTGGTAGTATGTGATGTGAAGGAGAAAACCAGGCGACCTCTACAGAGGCTTTCGACAGAAATGATACTCAGGAGACGTCCAGGTTCTGATTATAGCAAGAAGTTTGAAAGCAGCTTTCACAAATGAGGTTGTAGCTGTTGAGGATTTTGCTGATCATTGCCCTTGAGTTCTAGGAGTGTAGAGAAGGAGTTGGGAGAAGGCCGTAGGATAGGATCACGTTAGGGAGGGCACAGAGCCATGTGGGGTTCACACTGATAACACACAGAAGGAAGTCAGTTAAATCCAGCTTAGTAATTTAACAGTGGTTGGTGTTGGAGTGCTACCCATTTCTGGGTTCTGGGCTTTTTGTTTTATTTTTTAAAGAGATGGGGTCTTGCTCTGTTGCTGAGGGTGGAGTGCAGTGGCACAATCACAGCCCACTGCAACTTCGAATGCCTGGGCTCAGGCTACCCTCCTGCCTCCGCCTCCTGAGTAGCTGGGATTACAGGTGCCCACCACCACACTCAGCTGATTTTCGTTTTTTTTTTTTCAGAATGAGAGCTATGGTATGTTGCTAGGGTAGTCTCAAACTCCTGGCTTTAAGGTATACTCATGCTTTAGGAGCATACAGAGGGCGGCCACTATGCCCCGTTGATTTCTAGACATTTTGGCTACAAAGATAAATAGAGCGCTCATCCTAATGACCTCAGAAAACTGGAAAAATGATACCATAAACTTGGAACGAAATGTAAGGGCTGGGTGTAAAGGTTGGCAAATGACTGGAAATGTGATATGCCTTCAGGATTGATAGCAGGCCAAATACCAATCAGCAATGCAGTGCTGAAAGGGAAAAATCACACTCCTTTACCCTGGAATGATTAGAAGCAATGAAACTGATGTGTGAGATCTCAAACAAATCTGATTTTTTTTACATGGATCTCACGAGAATGTTTTGTTTCTTTAAGTTCAAGTAAGGGGGACAAAATGGGGGATAGTGAAGTGGGGTGGGGTTAGGAGATAAATACATCTTTTGAAAGATATTAAAGGAATTTGACTCAGAAGAAAACAAAGCTAAAAAAGTTATTGCCTTGGATGCATATGGAGGGTCTTTTTAGGTATTGTGCTTTAGCAGCTCATTATGCCTATGAAGGGCCAAGGAGAAGCAATGTAACATTTAAGAGAGGGTGACACCCCATTCCTTCTCTTGAGACTGTAGTATTTTTCCTTTTTTTTCTTTTTCTAGGAAAAGATTCACAACTGTAGCTAGCTGCTAGAACTTTTGCCATCTGTATCTTGGTCACCTTTCATCTGTGAAAAAGGGCAGAAGCTTGGTCCAAACCCGTTATGGCAAGGAAATGTCAGAGAGAGACCGCAAAGGCAGTAATATAGTGACTACTTAGAGGGGTGGCGATAAGAATGGAGAGTAGGTAGTGTTTCTTATATGTAGTTATTTGCTAAGTTTCTGCTATCTGTAAAGCAACAGAATATTTATGAGACTGTTTCCTATCTTCATGAAGCTTTCATTTGATAGAGAAACTGACTTATGGAGATAACAGTGCAGTCTGTGGCATTTGATGAAGGAAGTGAAATGTTATGGTAAGAGCTCAGCTGTTGGAGGCAGACAGATGTAGCTTTGTGACTTTGGGGGATTTACTTAACTCTTTTGTGCCTGACACTTAATTCTTTCATGCCTGTGTTTAACTTTGGCCATCTAAGATCATGGTAAGAATTCACTGAAGGAATGAAGCAGTTATAACAATGCTTATGCTTAGTAACGTTTACTTAATCAATGGTAATTATAGCATCTCAGATAGGAAAAAAACAAGGAGCACAAAAAAAGAGGCATGCTGATTGATGGCTGACAAGCCTCAAATCCAAGAGCAGAATATTCATGTAACAGTTTACAGTTGCTTTTTTGGGGGGGCGGGGAACAGGAGGGCTAGCATGACAGTGATATCATCATAGCTCACTGCAACCTCAAACTTCTGGCAGTCCTTCTCCCTCCTCAGTCTCCCAAGTAGCTGGAACTACAGGGGCCTACACTGCACGTGGCCAGTTTTTCAGTTTTTTTATAGAGACAGGGTCTTGGTATGTTGTTCAGGCTGGTCTTGAACTCCTGGCCTCAAACTGTCCTCCCAGGGATTACAGACGTGAGCCACCACCGCACCTGGCCCAGTTTACTCTTCAGAAATGACACATGCAGCTTTTAAAATTCTTGCTTTGCCCAGTGATTGCCTAGTTAAGTCATAGTTCTTGCCTTTGAACTGCGTGGTCGTCTTTATTTTTTTGAGACAGCACCTCAAGCTGTCACCCTGGATAGAGTGCTGTTGCATCACAGCTCACAGCAACCTCCAACTCTTGGGCTCAAGCAATTCTCCTGTCTCCGCCTCCCAAGTAGCTGGGACTCCCGCCATAACGCCCCGCTATTATTTGGTTGCAGCCGTCATTGTTGTTTGGTGCTGTGGGCTGGATTCAAACCCGCCTGCTCAGGTATATGTGGCTGGCACCTTAGCCGCTTGAGCCACAGGTGGTGAGCCTGACCTGTGTGGTCTCTGAGGATGGATGGATGATCTTTATGAGTTGGTCAAAGAAATTATTTTATGATATCTCTCTGTATTGGTTATTTTGTTATTAACAATGACTTAAATATTTATGGACTATGGCAGAGTATAAATAACAGGTATAATATGTCTCTAATTTATTCTTCCCTCTGATTAAATTAACATTTATTTTTTTTCTGGAAGTTTATTGTGTTAACATTTTAGAGTTGTGAGATCGTATTGACAGTAGGCATGGATGTGTATTTTGATTTTTATCTCTTTATCATGATTATCATTCTTTGGCCATTTAGTGGTCATTCAGAACAATTTTTAAGAATCGTTTCTTTGTAATGCCACAGAAAACTTCTAATACTATTTTTGTTCACAAAACATAAAGTCAAAACACCAAAAAGCTGTCTTTTCATATTTATGAAATTTTTATATTTACAAAATATATTACTTGTATTTCCTGGTTTTGGTTGACTTTGTACTTATGAAAATATTGTCCGAGGCAGAGTATAGTTACATTTGTGTAACTTTTTCTTTCATCTAACAATGGTTGGCAGAACCATATGCTTTAACTTTGCTTTATAATTATTCATTATTGATATTTAGACATATAGTTGCTTTTTGGTATTTTGACCTTGTGTACTGTGACTATGTTATATTCACGTAACCTTTATTTTAGTATTCATTTATTTGAAGATATTTTTCTAGTTACTTTAGGTCACAGGGATGTCCAATCCAAGGCCCACAGGTTGTATACTGATTTCGTGAGGTCTTTTTTTGCTTATATGTGGTGTTGGATGTCATGAAAAATATCCACAGACTTTTATTTTTTGCTAATCAGCTTTTGTTAGTGCTTGTGAATTGAATGTGTGGCCCAAGACGACTTTTATTCTTCTGATTTGTGGGAGAGGAAAAAGAGGGTGGACAGTCCCTTAGGATTTTCTTTACATCTGATTCTCTTGTCTGTGAATAAAAATAGCTGTAATTCTTCCTTTACATAGTGCATGCCTTTTATTTCCTTTTTTGCAGTTGCTTATCTCATTGCTAGTCCAGGGATGAATATTGAAGGAAGGGATGTCTTGCCGTGTTCTTATTCTTGGGGGAAGGTGCACAGTCTTCACCGTTAAGTATGTTAACTTTAGGTATTTCATAGATGGCTTTTATCAGATTGTTCTTAGTTTGCTGAGTGTTTTTATCCTGAATATTTTTTGAACTTTGCAAAGTGCTTATCCTGTATGTTTTGAGATGATAATATGGTTTTTCACCTTTGTTCTCTTAAGATAGTGACTTGCATTGCTTCTCAAATGTTAAATTAACCTTGCTTTCTCAGGATAAGCCCCACTGGTCATTAGGTATTGCTATTTTATATATTACTAAATTGGATTTGTTAACATTTTATTAGGGATATTTTGGGAGGGGTCTTGATTAATGAATTACATTGGGCTGGAGTTTTCTTACAATTTCTGTCTGGTTTTAGTATCAGGATAATGCTGGCCACGCAAAATAAATTTGGAAGTGTTTTCTTTATCTTCTAATTTCTGAAAAAGTTTGTATAGGATTGAATTTGTTTCTTCCTTAACTGTATGTTGGATTCACCGAGGAAAGCCTAGTGCCTAGATTTTTCTTTGTGGAGAAGCTTTTTAATTACATATACATTTAAAATGTATAGAGCTATTGAGATTGTCTGGGTTTGTTATTGTTATTGTTATTGTTTTTCTAGTATTAGGAGTTGGCTGTTTGGGTACAGCCCTTGAATTAAGGATGATCATTATATATTCAGGGGATTTAAAAAGAAATATATACATAGACAAATACATGACAAAGGCAGTGTGTGGCCTGTAGACCTTTAAAGAAAAATTTGCTGACCCCTGATCTGAATTGTCAAATTTATTGGCAAAGGATGCCATCATATTCCCTTACTATTATTTTAATATCTGTTGATTTATGGTGATGTCTCCTTCTTTATTTCTGTTATTGGTAATTTGTGTCTTCTCTGTATCTTGATCAGTCTTAGAAGTTTATCAATTTTATTTATCTCTTTTAAACAACCAGATTAAAACATTTTTTGGAGGTTCCTAAAAAAAAGGGACCTTTATCCTAGGGCTAGTCTAGCTATACGCTGCTAAGGTGTGACCCTTCTGGAGTGTATTCTGAATGTCTCTGATGTTCAACAAGGCCTCCTGTCTCAGTTCCATCAGGACTTGAATTTCTCCTGTTCTGTGTGAGCCATGGGAAATTTACAGCTTACCGTTCCCACCTCATTGTGTCAGGGCTTGGGGAGTTCAACTGTATGCATGCATGGCTTTGAATTAAGCAATAGACCCCAACAAATGCCTATACATATTTCTGTGCCTTTTCTCTTTATATCAGTTCTTGTCTGGTGCTCTGCCTTGCAAATTCAAGCTGCCTTACCCTCCCTAAACGTCTATCTCTGTCTCCTCAATTTGATGAGATCTCTGTATTCTTGCGTTCTCCCGTCTTGAGCATACCCATAGAATAATCAGGGAAGGACCTTTTGGCAGAAAGCCTAGTGATTCTAGGGTCCCCTTCATTTGTTTCCTTTTTCCTTTTTTTTTTAAATTGAATCATAGCTGTGTACATTAGTTCAATCATGGGGTACAATGCTCATTATCCTTAATCATCAGAGAAATGCAAATCAAAACTACCTTGAGATATCATCTAACTCCAGTAAGATTAGCCCACATGATGAAATCCCAAAACCAGAGATGTTGGCGTGGATGTGGAGAAAAGGGAACACTTCT
>CAUYON010051722.1:0-13828 GCA_963573935.1 Arctocebus calabarensis
TAAAGTCAAATAATGAATATTATAAATCACAGATTTAAGTGTGCACATGACTGCAAAAGTATATAAGGTAGTCAGAAATAAAGTTAATTTGCTACATGCCACAACAGAGTGTGTAGCCTGCTTCTTGTGCCCTTAACATTGCATTGCGGATCTACACCTGGGGTAAAGCTATAGCCCCTCGCGTCTCCGGTCACGTAACACAGGTGGTACCAGGGAGGAGGACTGATTTATGGACAAAGCAAGACAGAGAAGGAAGAATTGTCACTAACTAAGGGGCGCATTACCACAGTCCCTGCTGTGGACAGCAGAGATATGATTGTATAGACCTTATAGAATGCCCCCTACCCCTGGAACTGTGTGAAGATGGAGGTGGCGAATCTGTCCACTGTCTCTATTCCCCATTGTCAAGTTGCCCTCTGCACTGCTGAGCCCCACATATGCTCAGACAGAGTAAGCTCCCCCAGTGTTCTCCCATCAGAGCATCCCAGGAAGAGGCTACACTGTCACTTGCAGTGACAGATGCCTGCAGAGAACTGTCCCACCAGCCATGGCTGAAATCAGAAGACAGACTAAGCAGATGTGAGTCAGAACATCTGACGTCTGCTACAACCTACTCCCTAGAATTATTGTGAGGGTCTACAGGGTCTTCAGACTAGTAGAGTTCTCAGTGCATTGCCAGGAACCTAACAAACACTCATAAATGTTAGCAATGCATATGTAAGTGAATTGTTGAAACTGCTAGCAGCTTAACGACTCTCACTTCAATTTAATGCTCACAGCAATGCTCTGTGGTGGAGGACACATGCTCATTTCACAGATGAGGAAACTTAGGCCCAAGAGCAGCAGCTTGTAGAGTCAAACCACTAATAGCCAGAAGAGCAGGTCTGTCTGTAACGCATTGCCTACAGCACCTGACTTCTCTGCTGGGAGAAGAAACAGCACTCTCTCCTGGTGGAGGGGAAGTTGCACGAGCAATTATTGGTGGGAATGGGAGTTGGAGGAACACACTCCTCAATGTTCCCCATCCAGTTCATTAATCTGTGGCCTCCACCAGGGCTCTCAACTTCTAAGGGCCTGATTTTATTTTCATTTTCCACCTGTCTCTCCCTGTGGACTCTTCTCTCCTGGGAAGACTAATTTCTGAGTTTCCCAAACGTTTACCCCCTAACAGAAAGGATATCAGCCTGCTCTCTCATTTCTAATACAGAGCTACTTACTTGCTTTCTGTGTGGATAACTGGGTCAGCACAGCTCCTCACTGTGTTTCCTGAACAACCCTCTCTGGATACTAGACCCCTTCCAGGGTGAGTATTCTCATGAGTCCTTCCTCTGTTCTTACAAAACAGAGAATGAGCTTCTGTCCCCAATAACTTCATGAGCCTGACTTTATGCACAGTGCAGGGGATGCCCCTGAAAGGGAAAATGATTTAGGGAGAGAGCTATAAGCCAGAGGTCTTGGCTACCCACTGCCACATCCCCTTTTGGGTGAAGCCTGTTCTATGTTACTGAGTGTGACACCCAGGGAGTCCAGCTCACTTCCCAGGCCCACTGCATCAGCAGCTGAGGATCTTCACTGCAACCGAGGACCTTCAGTCCAAGGTCTTGGAGGGAGCACTTTCATCACTGGGAGCATGATGAGATGGAGTCCCAGCACAGGGACCTGTCACAGCTCAGCAAGGAGAGCCTGGAGAGTGACAATGCAGGAGGGCTCCTCAGTGGCCTCCTAGTGACTCTGCCAGACACTCTGGATGGGATTTTCAGTTGACCCGAGGCCATCTTGCAATCCCAGATTTTAAGTGAGCTGCATGTCTTGCCTCTGAGAGTTGGCAGCAACTGTTTCCTGGCTCCTCTGCCCTTGGCCACGATGTGCTTCTCTGTGAAGTTCTCATTGTTTGGGGAGGTTTAGGTGAAACGCATGACAGCACTTGGATTGATCCATGACCCACTTGTCTGTCAATACAAAGGAGTTCCTGCCACAACCCTGCACCAGCCTCTTAGCACAACAGCTCCCCTAAAGCTACTAATCCAGAAGATGTAGCCAGAATTCCACTGTGACCAGAAAGCCCTGCAGAACGACTCTAGCTCATACTGATGCTCGCTTTCTCTGAAATAATCCATATATTTAAGAAATATTGGGTAACTATTAATACTATGTATATAATATTATGATGACTATTGCTATTGAAAAAAATGAATGAAACATATATTTGTCCTTAAGTCACAGTGAAGTAGGAGAGAACTGCCTGAGCTAGAAGGGAAACAGTAATAAGTTTTAAAAAAATATTTTATGGTGGTAGTAAAGGAGAGAGAGAGATGGAATTTTCAAGGAACAAATAATTCAGCAGCCAATAGTTGCAAGAAGTCTCGAAATACTGAGGCCTCTGTAGTTGGAGGGAAACCACTGCAGACAGTAGAAACTGCATACACAAGGAGGTGGAAAATCAGAGGGTAACAATCTAATGCTTGTGTTAAAATGTGGGAGAATGGGAGTAGGGAAATGTTTTTCAATGTATCATATCCATTGCTGTGTCATATCCAAAAGCTGTTATCCAGTCATTGACCTGTCCATTTGCAAAGCATTTTTTAGTTACCAAGTTTATCAATGATAATCAGGCCTGAGGATGATTTCTGCCCTCCCCTAAAGCGTGTGCTCATGGAATAGTAAGGACATCTTGAAGACCCCCACATCCAAGTTCTCATCCATGCAGTATCCCCTCTACTGTTTCCTTGAGGCCTGAACACATACAACAGAGACCTCATCTGGGATGATGAGTTAGCCTTACACTGGAGACACCCTCTTGTGCAATAGAGGGCCTGATGAAATGCACATTATCCACTTGATACTGTGGGCCAGTCTGTAGTCAGTGCCTTGACTGCAAACCCAGGTGCCGCGGTCTTTGGGGGTAACCTGGAGGGGCTGATAGCTGTTTATGTCCTGTTTGGAGAAGAGCAGAGAAGAAGGGAGCAGGAAGCCTTATCACACCCCCAGAGTACAAATCTGTCAGTTTCCCTGTCTTGGATGGACATTAGCACCACCTGAGAAGCTTTAATAACCCATCCATGCCCAGGTGCCACTGTAATTAGTATTCTTGGTGGAAAATGTGGGAAGCAGTGTTTTCTTCTTTAGGTTTCCCAGGTGGTTGATAATCAAGTGACCTGAGCGTCTATTCTAACAGAGGTCAGGAACTGTGGCTGGAAATTTGGACCACCAAGCCTTTGGAAGATACCTCAAATTCCTGCACTTTTTCAGACTCACCTTTTAAGCTATCTCTTCTCCCTTCAAGGTTATCAGTGAAAAGGAAGTGAGAAAGGTCATTGTCTTAATTTGAAGGAGTGGAAAGAAAGAGCTGGCAGTTGGAAGTATCTGTCAGAGAAATCTGAGGCAGCAGAGATCACGTGGGTGCTTTAAAAAATCCTGATGTCTAAGTCTCATCTCATTGGCTTGGGGGTAAAGTCCGAACATCACCCTGGCTTAAAGTTCCCACGTAATTCTAATGTGCAGCCCGGACTGAGGCTCACTGCACGATTCCTGGTTGTCTCTGAGCACCTTGGCCTTGAATTCTCTGCAGTTGATGGTGGCAATGCCATCTTCTTGCTTTTATAGTCCACTTGCCTGGGTGAGGCTTCTCATTCAGGACTCCCTCCTCTCCCTCTCAGATCTAAACTGAGCCCAGAGAAGACTGCCACCAAATTGTGTACTTAATTCACACTTTTTGAGTGACTGTATCCCCAGATGGTCCTATCACTTGTACTGCTACAACATCTCTGATTTCTGGGATCTCCTTAACCACTCCTGCCCCTGAATTTCACAGCCTACCACTCAGGTGTTAAGTCCCCTTCTGTTCGAGGGACCAGACTCCAGACGCTTCCCAGCTCTGATTCCCAGCTCTTCTGTG
This sequence comes from Arctocebus calabarensis, assembly GCA_963573935.1. Lineage (NCBI taxonomy): Eukaryota > Metazoa > Chordata > Mammalia > Primates > Lorisidae > Arctocebus > Arctocebus calabarensis. Next base: position 3,896 of record CAUYON010051722.1, read on the forward strand.
CAAGTGATGACATTACTGTTAATAAAGGAGCAGCCCTGCTTATTCCACAGGCAATAGAGGCGTTGATAGTTTTTGATCCAGAGCTTGACATAAAATCTGAAAGTCTTAATGCAGTCTTGGTTTTCAAGAATATGCCTTCATTATTTAAGAACATAGTTTATAACAGTTGGTCCAGTGCCATGCCCAGGTCAAGGACAAGTAGTAATCCAATCAGCGACTGTGGAATGCACATTTTAACTAGACCTGTCAGCAACCAACCCACAGGCTCTGCTTACAACTTCAATTTAGAGAACAGGAGCTGACAACATACACAGAAGATAAAATTAAGCTATTATTCAATGTCCAGTATAAGGGCTTAAGTAACAATAATAACACTTCAGATTATAGTCCCTCACCTTGGACAATGTACTCAGCTGTTCTTCCTGACACCCTCAATTATGGTGTCTTCTCTGATTCTTGCCATAACTTTTCTTGATTTCACTTATTGCTAGAATGCTTTAAACCCAGGTTATGTTTGTAAATGCTTTTTAGTTTCATAGGATTTCTATTTTGAAATCTGCTCATTGGTTTTGGCTCATCCCTCAAAGAATAATGAGGAAATTTGACCTCAATCTTGCTATATTCAAAAAGAAAGACTTTTTTGTCTTTTTTAAAACAAATTTTATTTTGTATGTTTAAGGTATAGAACATGCTGTAATGAGAGAAATAAATGTAGTAAAATGGTTACTATAGTGAAACAAATCAACATATCCATCATCTCACATAGTTACCCAGTGTCAAGAGCAGGTATACGCTATACATTCAGCAAAACCCTGAATATAAGGCTTGACAATTACATTCATGAACTCATTCTAGAAAAAGTACTAAACACCTTCTTTGGTCACATCTGAGATACTCTCCTGGGAAAGCTATGCACTGATGCCAGGGTCTAGTCCATCTTCCAAAGCACTGTTTCTAGGATGGGTTCATGAACTTAATTGGCAGACCTTGTATTCTTTATTAACCAGAGTCCTCATGTTGTACATTAGATCTTGAATCTTAATTTACTTTCCAAAGTATTGCAACCCATTCAGGTAGCAGAAGGGAGGGGAAAGGCAGTGGTGGCATTGGGCGTCTCAACCAAGAGCAGGGTAAAAGCACTGATGTGGTAGGGGTTAGTGAGTGAGGTATGGCAGGGTCCTGGAGAAATATCCACTTAGACACTGGGAACTCGCCATGGGGCTTTGAGCAAACATTGCTTAAACTGTTTGTGTTGAGTAAGTGAATGAGTGGACTGATACCTCCCCTGCTGCGACATCTCCTTATAGGAACCGATGGAGCCCGAAGCTGGGACCAACCAAACAGCAGTTGCTGAGTTCATCCTGCTGGGCTTGGTGGAGACACTGGAACTATGGCCAGTTGTCTTTGTTCTCTTCCTCTTTGCCTACCTGCTTACCATTGGGGGCAACCTCAGCATCCTGGATGCCATCCTTCAGGAGCCCAAACTCCATACCCCCATGTACTTCTTCCTGGGGAACCTATCAGTGCTAGATATGGGTTGCATCAGTGTCACTGTTCCCTCCATGTTGAGTCGACTGTTGTTCCAAACACGTGCGATCTCCTACAGTGCATGCCTCACACAGCTCTTCTTCTTCCATTTGCTTGTTGGGGTGGACTGCTTCCTGTTGACCGCAATGGCCTATGACCGATTTCTGGCCATCTGCCGGCCCCTCACCTATAGCACCCGCATGAGCCAGACGGTTCAGAGAACATTGGTGGCTGTGTCCTGGGCTTGTGCCTTCAGCAATGCCCTGACCCACACTGTGGCCATATCCACACTCAACTTCTGTGGCCCCAATGTCATCAATCACTTCTATTGTGACCTCCCACAGCTCTTCCAGCTCTCCTGTTCCAGCACCCAACTCAATGAGCTGCTGCTCTTTGCTGTGGGTTTCATTATGGCGGGTAGCCCCATGGCTCTCATCATCACCTCCTATGCCCATGTGGTAGGTGCAGTCCTGCGAATGCGCTCTGCTGAGGGCAGGAAGAAAGCCTTCTCCACATGTGGTTCCCACCTCACTGTAGTTGTCATTTTCTATGGTTCAGGTATCTTTAACTACATGCGACTAGGTTCAGCCAAGCTTTCAGATAAAGATAAAGCTGTTGGGATCTTTAACACTGTCATCAACCCCATGCTGAACCCAATCATCTACAGCCTCAGGAACTCTGATGTGCAGGGTGCCCTCTGGAGGACGTTCAGGGGGCTGCGGTCCCTGCACTAAGACGTCTAAGTCCCCTTCCCTGTGTCTTTGTGGAGGAAAGGAAAATTCTTCTAGAGCCCGGGACTTCGACAAAATGGCCCAGAACTATTTCTGTCTCCTCATGTGTGAGATAACTTTTTGTGGAGGATAGTTCGTGATTCTCAAAGAAGCCCAAGGTTAGTTATAGGTAATGGGTATCTATGTTCTGCCAGGGAAGCTCCTTTGAGAACACACAGCTTCCGTCACTATGTCCTTCCTTTTCTGGGCAGAAGTGAAGTCCAGGATGGTATGAGTGCTGACATGTTCATGTTTCAGAGGAAATAACTCTTTGGCTGGCTATAGCCTGGGTTCTCAGAAGTTCCCTAAAAACCTCCCCCCACCCCAGGGTGTTCTTATGTGGTTGTTCTTTATAGAAAATATAGGCCTAGCAATCTTCCATCAGTACTCTGTAACAAACACACACATCTTTCCTGTCACACAAAGCTCTCATAGGACATAAAGGGAACAGACAAGAAGCTGTGTGGTCATGCATTCTATAGTAATTCTGGAGAACATGATACCTGGGTACAGCCCATGAACCTGTTTTTACATGTTAAAACTCCAATCACACATTTATATCTTATAAGGCAAAAATGAATTTTCCTTATCTATCCTTCCCTATATGCTTCAAATCTTTTAAAAAGATAAGAATTTATAGTCTACTCTGGGCACACTGGCTCCCTCCTATAATCTCAGCACTTTTGGAGGCTGAAGCTGGAGGATCACTGGGGGCCAAAGGTTTGAGGCCAGCCTGAACAACATAGTGAGATCCCATTTCTGTAAAAGTTAGAAAAATTAGCTAAGCATAGGGGTGCATGCGTAGAGTCCCAGATACTCAGGAGACTGAGGCAGGGGGATCATCTCAGCCTGAGCTCAGGAGTTTGAGGTTGCTGTGAGCTACGATCATGCCACTGCCTTCTTTCCCAGGCAACAAAGCAAAATCCTGTCTCCAAAAGCAAACAAAGGAATTTATAATCTAGACATAATTTATGTATTTCAGAAATTTCCAGACTACTCATCATGAAATTCCCTCTAAATTCTCACTGTTAGTCCCCAAACATCCTAGCTGAGACAATAACTGCTATGTCTGTCATAAGTGATATCTCATTTAAAAACCCGTCGTTTGTATAGGAGCATGGTGCTGACCTTATCTAAGCAAGTATTACCTGCTTGCTGTTTATCAGCCTTCAGTCCAGTCAGAAATTTAGCTATATTTTCCTTCCAACTTCCCTTTTAGGACAGATTGCCCATTTATTGGCAGCTCTTCTGTGCCACTAATGTTTCCTGATTCATTTCCCTAAAATTGTTTTTGACCAGCTCCTATGACTTGGCTTCTCCATAATGTTTTTTAGGGACAAGGGAATGGAAGGATGGGGATAAAGTAGAGATGAAGAGGAGTGTCACAAAAGGGAAGCAACACGAGGTTGTTAGTGGAGAGTTAGCAGAAAAAATTAAGATGAAAGCCTGGGAACGGGGGAAAGGATAGATGGCAAGCAGAAAGGGTTGAGAAGGAAAGATGGAAGTGTTAGAGAGGATCAGATGTGGTACAGAGATAGAGTGGGAGATGAGAAAGCATGGATCAGATCCCCTCAGACTCTTAAAATACCAGAGGAAGAAAGTGGGGGGGATAAAATTAGTGGATTAGGGATGGGAAGTGTGGGCTTCCCATTCTGTGTTGTCCCGCAGTAACTGGTTCTGGTAACTCTGACACCTTCATGGTAGTCTGTCCACTCCACCAAGAATGAAAGAATATGTTAAGGTTTTCTACAGGTGCTAAAAATTAAAAAGGTGTCCAATGTACTCCAATGTTCATGGCCTTTTCTCTGTCAACAAACAGAATAAAATGGCTCTCTCCTGATTCCTTTTCAGTCACAAGATAAACTTCAGGGACACAAGAGTGAGCTTCCTCTAAGGTTAAGAAAACTGCTGGGGAAGACCCGTGATGTGGTTCTCACCTTCTCATTTCTCTCATCCATAATGTTTTGGCCTTGAGGAAGTTCATTACCTTCTCTGGGTCTACACTTGGCAGAAGGCACAAGGTAATGATTAAGGTTCTCCCACCACTAATGTGGGAACCTCTGATTCCATTAGTGTGATGAATAGAAGTTCTGTCTCTGTCTATCCTGAGTTACTATATCTTTGGCCATCACTCCTGCCTACCAGAAGTAAGCACTGCAGCACAACCGAGCTTACTGTTCATTCATCTCAAGCCTCCAGAGATGATTTTGGCTTGGCATCATCACTGGGGTGGAATGGAGTTCAGCATTACAGAGAATGACCAGGGACACTGAGTCCCTGCTCTCAGTTTGCCCTCCAGCAATATAGGGTTTCTTGAACAATGAGGGTGATTCCCTTCCTTTTGGAATTTGTGTTCTTCTTTTTAAATTCCAAACTAGAAAACCCTTCATTACTTAAACATTCCATCATACATTTAACATACCATGTCATAAAAATCCAGACAATATAGAACAATATTGTCACAATTCCCATGATAATCTCATAATTTAAAAGTAACTATTCTTAATAATTTGGTGTTAAGTGTTCCAGACAAGTGAACACACAGACACACACACACGTTAAAGGGGTTTTGGGGTCACCAGATGAGGCGGTTTTGACACGAGGAATGAAGAGGCTTAATATAAAATCCATGTCGGGGGAATGAGGAACTCTGGGAGGAGCCCAAGTAAACTTTGGGTCCATATTTACTATCATAAAAGGAGGAGAAGTAGACAGAACTGCTTGCCCAGTGTTAGCACTGACTAGGGAGGACACGGAGAAGGTCAGATAGAATGCCTCCATCTTTGTTTTTGCAAAATTGTAGACCTTGAGCACAGACCTTTGGAATCTGGAGAACCTTTACCATCACCATGAGGCCTGGTACTGCCACACCTCACAAATCCATTCTCTCTTGGAGGCCAGTTTTCTGATCTACTGCACACACGCCACTCACATGCCCTTCTCATGAATCTCTAGGTCTGTCAAGCAGGAAGTGAGTTTAAGCTCTAGATCAGGACTCGATTTTCCCTACACACATTCGAAATTTACTTTTTCTTCTGTAAATGAAGTATAATTACGTAGTATAATTCTTACATGTCACCCTACAAATATGTCTTATCTATTTTAAAGGTTGCATAATATTCCATTCTATGCATAAATCATAATATATTTAACCAAATCCTTATTGATGTAATTTATTTCCTAGCTTTCTAACTTCTAAAAATACTGAGATAAGTATTTATATATATTTCCATACATCTGAAATTAATTCCACTGGCTAAGCTTATGAAAGTAATTTGTGCATGTATTTGTACATGTAGGTGTGTGCATGTGCACTAAAAGGATTGTGAATGCAAAGTTAAACTTTTGTTAAGTTTTTTGCATTTGTATTTGCCAAAAAATGTGCATCACTCTACATCCTGATTGGCTGTGTATGAGAATGATTGTCATTTCATATCTTGGACTTCATTAGGTTCATATATCTTTTCCCTTTAAAAGTGATATAAAATATTGAATTATTATTTAATTTGAATTTCCTTATTTATGGTTGACTAGGTTTTTATGTACAGTTATGAATCACTTAACGATGGGGATTCTCATAAATGTTTTGTTAGGTGATTGTGTTGTATAAACTTCACAGAGTTTACTGACACAAGCCGGAGATTAAAGCCCATCACACACTGAGGCTACATGGAATGTCCTATTTCTCTGACCACTGCTATGTATGTAGTCTTTCATTGGTGGAAATGTCATTGGGTGACATGTGACCATATTTGGTATTTGTATTTTTTCTTTGCAAATTTTCTGTTTATAAATTTTTTGCCCCTTTGGTGGTAGTTTATCTTTTATTAATGAATGATAGAAATACTTCATGCTTTTAGAGAGTAAAACTTTTGCCATATATGTTGCAAACATATTTCCCAATTTCTAATTTGTTGTTCACTTTGTGTAGGGTAGCAGTTCTCAACCTGTGGGTCGCACCCACAGGAACTGTATTAAAGGACCATGGCATCAGGAAGGTTGAGAACCACTGCTGTAGGGTGTCTGCTGCCCAAATTATGTTTTACATTTGGATGAACTTTATCTTCTTAGATATGCTTAGAAAAAAACTTTTCATGTTATGCGTCTGATGTTTTTTCTAGTTTTTTTACATTTAATTTAAACATTTAACGTATTTAGAACTTATGTTTATATATGTTCTAATTTTCTCCTGTGTCCCAATACAATAAAATGAAAGCTTGATTACCTCTATAGTATATGTAATATTATATATAATAGCATAACATAATCTCAGTGAAAGAAAAAAATTTGAGTTGTTACCTAAGAAGAAAGTTTTAGGTTCAAGCGTAGCTGAGAGAATTACCTGCTAAAATGTACGAAACAATACTCAAGAAGTAACCAAATCTAGAATCTCCAGAACTTAATATTCATAATGTCTAGGATATAATCTTAAATTATCCAATACTGCATTAGAAGAATGAAGAAAATGCAACACATTTTCCAGAGAAAAGAAAGCCCAACTCTGAAATGAACTGGATATTGAAACAAATAGGCAAAAATTTAAAGTGGCTATTATAACTATTCTAATTAAGTAAAAACCCAAAGAAAGAAAAAACATGATTTCAATGAATGAAAATCTTAGCAGATAGATAGACATGAAATGGAAATTCTAAAAATGAAAAATACAGTATATAAAATTAAAAATTCACTGGATGTATTTAGCAGCCAAAAGGACACCCCAGGGTAAACAGTAAGTCAACTTGAAAGTCAAGAAAAAATATTTAATGTGAACAGAGAGAAATAAGATCAAAAAGAAAAAGGATCTCAGAAAATGTTAGATAATATTTTAAAAGTCCATTATATTGGGAAGTAGAAAATCCTCTCCCAGAAAAGGAGAGAGAAAAAAATTTGAAGTAATAATGACTAAGCTTCCCCAATTTTTTTTATTAAGTCATATACACATAGATCATATTTGCAGGATGAAAAGCTAAACAAACACCAGAGAGGATAAATACCAACAAGCGTACACCAAGTCATAACCTTGAAATCTGAAGAGAAAGAGAAAATGTGAAATCATTAAGAAACAAAGGCAAATTATATACCAGGAAACAATTATCTGATTAACCGCTGACTTCCCATGAGAAATGATGGGCTCAGGGGAGGGGGAAGAACATTGTTCATACGCTAAAAAAAAAAAACTGCCAAATATTCTACATCTACTGAAAACATCCTTTAAGATTAGGGACAAAGTGGGGAGGGGGCAAGATGGCCAACTGGAAGCAGCTTCCAACAGAGGCTCCTGTCCAAAAGGAAAGATAACCTCCAGAAACTGCCCAATTGAGCTGAAGACTGGGAGCCCAGTCGAGAGAGAGCACTGATAACTGCACATCACCTCTGCTGATGCAACCAAGCTTCAGGCAAAAAAACTGAACTACAGTTTTCTGCCATTCTGAACTCCCAGGACACCCTTCCTCCCTTACCTGATGCATCAGAAGCCTGACCTCTGTGGCAACTGAGGGGAGGGACTTGAGCAGCGACCACCCTCACTGTCGGTCGGACCAGGTGTCCTGCCAGGTAAGAGACTCTGGGGCCCCACTGAGCCCCTGCCAGCCTCCAGGCCAGAAACTCTCCCCAGAAACAGGGGACTCCACTCTGGCTCACCACTCACCTGCCAGGGATTCTGCAGGGACCACTGCATGACTCTGATCCATGCCCCAAAGCCTCAGCCGACTGCTGGGAGCAGCCAGGAACTTGGGGGGACTCGCACGTGTCCCCCCATTGGTGCCCCACCGACCGTGGCCCACCACCAGCAGCAGCCAGGAACTCTGCCAGGTCCCCTGCTTGGCCCTGATTGGCGCTCGCCTTGGCCTGCCGCCAGCAGTGGCCAGGAACTCTGCAGGACTCCTGTGCTGCCCTGATTAGCACTGCCTTGGGCGCTGCCAACAGTAGCCAGGAACTCCACCAGGCCTTGGCCCACTGCCAGCAGTGGCTAGGAACTCTGAAGGGACTCCCGTGTTGCCCGGATTGGCACTCACCTTGGCCAGGAACCCCACTGGGACTCCCATGCAGCCCGATTAGTGCTTGCCTTGGCCTACAGCCAGCAGTGGCCAGGAACTCTGCTGGGTCTCCTGTGGCCCTGATTGGTGCTTGCCTTGGCCTGCTGCCAGCAGCACCCAGGAACTCTGCCAGACCTTGGCCCACCACCAGCAGTGCCCAGGAACTCTGCACAGCCCCGATTGGTGCTTACTGGCTACCAGCAGCAGCCAGGAACTCTGCCAGGACTCCTGTGTGGCCCTGATTGGTGCTCACCGTGGCCCACCATCAGCAGTGGCCAGGGACTCTACCAGGAACCTGCCAGGCCTCCGCCTGCGTGTCCAGGCCAGGAACTCCGAGAACCCGTGTCCTCCCCTACCCTCTCTGCCTTGGCACCGGCCCTGCCCATCTGGCCAGGAACTCAGGAGGGGCACAACCTATGCCCTTCCTCTGGAGCCTACCTCCCAGCCAGAGACTGCTAGAGGCATGGGCTCCCTTTGCAAAGGCCACCTGGTGCACCATCCAATGCCCTGCTGCTTGATCTGGGTGTGCCACACTCTGGACCTGCTCCCACAGCCAGAACTTCCTGAGTGAGGTAGTCCCAGAGGAGCTACACAGGGTCACTCCCTACAAAGATCCAGCAACAACAGAGTGATTCTGCCAGGGTCTGATCTGGGAGAGACACCTCCCCAACTCCAAGGACAGTCAAAGGCAACAGTGAAAAATAATCATGAGGCGGAATCAACAGAAAAACTCTGGCAATATAAATAATCAGAGTAGATCAACTCCCCCAAGAAACAACAAGGTAGATACAGCACAAGATCCCTTGCATAAGCAAATGACTGAGATGTCAGAAATCGAATTCAGAGTTTGGATAGCAAATAAGATCAGCAGAATGGAGGAAAAGATGGAACTAGAATTTCAAGCAGTAATCAAAAAAATGACCCAAAGGATGTCTCAAGAGTTCAACGAATTCAAAGACAAAGTGACCACAGATTTTGACACATTGAGACAAGAAGTTGCAGCCCTCAGAGATTTGAGAAATACAGTAGAATCCATCAGTAACAGAATGGAGCAAGCAGAAGAAAGGATTTCTGACATGGAAGACAAAGTTTTTGAACGCTCCCAAACTTCCAAAGAGGAAGAGAAATGGAAGGCAAAAATGGATCATTCTCTCAGACAGCTCTGGGATAACTGGAAGAAAACCAATATTCACCTTATAGGGAATGCACCTCAATTTATAAGAGAAACTGTAACAGACATGAGCAGCTTAATCTCCTCCACAACTGTAGTTGTTGGAGACTTTAACACGCCTCTAACAGTCTTAGACAGATCCTCCAAAAGGAAGCTAAACAAAGATATCATAGATTTAAATTTAACTATCCAACACTTGGACTTAACAGACATCTACAGAACATTTCATCCCAATAAAATGGAATACACATTCTTCTCATCAGCCCATGGATCATACTCCAAATCGACCACATCTTAGGTCACAAGTCTAACCTCAGCAAATTTAAAAAAATAGAAATTATCCCTTGCATCTTCTCAGACCATCACGGAATAAAGGTTGAACTCAACAACAACAAGAATCCGCATACTCAAACAAAAATGTGGAAGCTTA